>JAHSUH010002349.1:0-5000 GCA_025388415.1 Cynanchum wilfordii
TTTCTTCTGACTCTTTTTCAAATTCGATAAATGCTGGTTGATCCTATATTTCATTATAGTTCTATGATTCAGAGTATCCTTTCCTATTTGATCCCTTTGAATTCCATATTCGAAGTTGCGATCGGATCTATTCATTAAAAGAATCGATTCAATACATTTCTTATGTACCCAGAGGTACTATATGGGATTTTGAATCAGATTTCGGATCAATCTGTATTGATTGACTGCCTCCATTATGTTGTTGCTAGCAAATACCACTCTTTTTGGTTGTGGATCTTCCAAATCATTCCCGCAGGAGATCCGGACCCTTTTTTTCTGATCCTTCGAGAAAAAGATGCATTCTCTTCATAAAAAATAGGAAGTAGAACCAATAAAGATTTCTTTTTCGATTCATCCCTGGAGTTGAATACCTCATTCAAGAATTGTTTTTGATCAATTCGTAGGAATCAATAGAAAAGGCAAATCCGTTATGATACACCAGATCCGGCTCGGTTATTGATAGAGTGAATAGATCTGCCATTTCTTGAAATCTCTCTTCTGATTCCAAATCGTGGTGTAACCTGTATCCTCCCCTGTTCCGGTCATGGAATAGATGAAATAAATCAAAAAATGGATTTTTTGTTCAAGAATGAAATCTTATTGGAACTGTTCATATCCGGTTCATCCTTCGGAACCATATCACATCCCGAATCTGATGAAATAGGATGAATTGAGACGGTATTTTGTAAATACGTAATTATCTTGAATATATTAACCATTTCTTTATTTTCTGATCGCCTGGAAGGGACAAAAGAAAGATCTTGGTCTTTCTTCAACAATTTTGGATCTCTAGTGGACCTCTCAGTAGGATTCGAACCCAGATGAAGTTCTGACCATCTATCAGAGAAAAAAGAACGAACGGATCTTGTAGGATTCCCCAGAAATTCTTCGATTTCTTCCGGAAGCAGATGATTAATCATCTGCTTCTCACGTTCCGTGAATAGCCGGGACATTGAGGAATTGCCAGAAAGGCATTTCGGGAATCGGTCTGATTCTATCTCTGTTCGTTCCGTTTGAAGAAAGGAAGGATCCCCAAAGAATCGATCTTTCTTTTAGTTGTTGAATCTCTCTTTGATTGACCAATGTGTGATATTCCGAATCCTCATTACTAATGGAATCCAAATGATCCCTGGATTGATCAGAAGATTCTTTCAGTTGGCTAAAATCCGTTACTTGAACCAAACTAGATCTAGAATCCCTCTTTTTTCCGATCCAGTTCCTCCACCACCGCGAACCCCAGTTAGATTCAGGGATGCTACACTTTTGAGTTATTGGTAGAACCCAAGTACTCTCTTTCGGATTCAGGAAACAACTCTCAGAGATCTTTTTTCCTTTTGGAAGATACAGGAGCGAAACAATCAACCTATTGATATTGGAAGACCCCCGGATTCTTCCAATGTATCATTCTGGGTCAATGGAATTCAAGGTATGGAGGAGAGTCCTATCAAATATCAGATTTTTCTTTCGATTCAAAAGAAAATCTCTGAGAGTTCCCTGAATCCGAAAGAGAGCACTCGGGTTCTACCAATAACTCAAAAGTGTAGCATCCCTGAATCTAACTGGGGTTCGCGGGGGCTGGATCGGAAAAGAAGGGTTCTAGATCTAGTTTGGTTCAAGTAACGGATTTTAGCCAACTGAAAAGAATCTTCTGATCAATCCGGGGATCATTTGGATTCCATTAGTAATGAGGATTCGGAATATCACACATTGGTCAATCAAAGAGAGATTCAACAACTAAAAGAAAGATCGATTCTTTGGGATCCTTCCTTTCTTCAAACGGAACGAACAGAGATAGAATCAGACCGATTCCCGAAATGCCTTTCTGGCAATTCCTCAATGTCCCGGCTATTCACGGAACGTGAGAAGCAGATGATTAATCATCTGCTTCCGGAAGAAATCGAAGAATTTCTGGGGAATCCTACAAGATCCGTTCGTTCTTTTTTCTCTGATAGATGGTCAGAACTTCATCTGGGTTCGAATCCTACTGAGAGGTCCACTAGAGATCCAAAATTGTTGAAGAAAGACCAAGATCTTTCTTTTGTCCCTTCCAGGCGATCGAAAATAAAGAAATGGTTAATATATTCAAGATAATTACGTATTTACAAAATACCGTCTCAATTCATCCTATTTCATCAGATTCGGGATGTGATATGGTTCCGAAGGATGAACCGGATATGAACAGTTCCAATAAGATTTCATTCTTGAACAAAAATCCATTTTTTGATTTATTTCATCTATTCCATGACCGGAACAGGGGAGGATACAGGTTACACCACGATTTGGAATCAGAAGAGAGATTTCAAGAAATGGCAGATCTATTCACTCTATCAATAACCGAGCCGGATCTGGTGTATCATAACGGATTTGCCTTTTCTATTGATTCCTACGAATTGGATCAAAAACAATTCTTGAATGAGGTATTCAACTCCAGGGATGAATCGAAAAAGAAATCTTTATTGGTTCTACTTCCTATTTTTTATGAAGAGAATGCATCTTTTTCTCGAAGGATCAGAAAAAAAAGGGTCCGGATCTCCTGCGGGAATGATTTCGGAAGATCCACAACAAAAAAGAGTGGTATTTGCTAATTTCATCCGGGAAAAGCCATCTTTTTCTCAACAATGTCTTTCGTCATTTGATCCAATAGCGTTCCGTTAGATAAGAACAGATTTGATAAATACTGATAACTCTCGGATAGAGTATTCGAACGGAAAGATCCATTAGATAATGAACTATTGGTTCTAAGCCATCTCTGACGATTAATCAACAATTCGAAGTGGTTGTCTTGCGTATTCTTGATAGACCAGCCTTTAGTTATAGATGTAGGAGGATCCGTAAGAAGCCCTTTGACATCTCTTCATCTGCAAAAAATTCTCGATGTGAAAACACAGAGCCAGGGGGCTGATCTTTGAATAGGGAAAAGAGTGGATCTGCAGGGTCCCAAATGAATTGACTTATTCCAAAAGAGCCTTGTTCTTTGGAAGATCTATCTCGTGTCTGGTACTGCACCCTTCCATTCTGCAAGAACTCCGAATCACTCTCTTGAAGCCCACTATCTCTCTCTCTCGACGCTCAGCCTCTTCCTCTCGAAGCTCAGCCTCTTCCTCTCGAAGCGCAGCCTCTTCCTCATAAATGATCCGCTTGCCCCGAAATGACCCGGCCCAAAATCCCAATGAAATGGGCCTTTCGATACAATCAAATAGAAAGGCCCAAGGGCGCCATAGTCTAGGAGCCCAAAATATGTGATTGAAAAAATCCTCCTCTATCTGTTGCGGGTCAAGGGCCTCCTCTCCCCCCCCCTCTTCTTCTCCCCCCCCCTCTTCAAACTCCGATTCGTATTTTTCATAGAGAAATCTCTTTTGCATCATATCTAAGGGATTCCTCGGTTCGGGCCGAAGAAGCAATGTCACTCGATCATTATCAAACTGACTGCAATCTTTTTCTGTCCGTGAAGGTCCCACCAGAGCGCCCTCTACTTCTAATAGTAATAGTAATAGGCCATGAACTAGATCCGAATCATTCTCAACGAGTCTATAAGAAGTGATCCCATTTTTTTCATCGGGTCCGGGTAGAGACCAAAGGTCTTGAGCGACCGATCCGGCAGAACAACGAAAAAAGATAAGGAAGTATCGTTAATTTCTTCATGCTCGTTCCAAGGTCGAAGTACCATTTGTACAAAAAGAATCCCCTTCCTGATACGATTTCTTCCTCATATAGATAGATATAGGATCTATGGGGCAATTACTTAGAAGTACATTTTGTGCTAAAGCCCTTCCTATCTGATAGAAAAGGATCCCATGATCCTGAACTGATGTTACCTGGGATCGCAAATCCCAAGTTTGTCTATGAAGAGCGGATCTAATTGTATTAGTGTCTAGAATTGATTTCTTCTGTGTAATACTACTCGATAGGGCCTCATTGCTAAGTGCTACAAGATCTCGTGCAATGGTTATGGACCCGAATCCATTAGTATGGAACATTTTGTTTTCCAAGTGAAATCCCCTAGTAGATGAAAGAGGAAAAAGTTCCTTTCTGTTTTTGTGGAATAAGAAGCTTTCGCATCTTAATGCACGTATTGAATTGATTCGAGCTATTAGAGCGGGATCCACTTTTTGGGGAGTATGAGTCGAAGCAATAACAAGAATATTTCTAGTGGAACATCTTTCACAATCCCTGGAGAGATGGTTCACTAATAGACCGAGGGATAAGTAATTCACCTCATTCACATCCAGATCATGAATGTTTGGAATCCATATTATGCAAGGAGACATTGCTTTTGCTAATTCTAATTGAAGGTTCAGATAAAATATAGGGTTCTTATACAATAGGACTATGTCCGGCGGCGTATCCCCCATAGTTTTAGTTAGCCGCTCCAGCTCCGCATCAAGGTGACAATCAATATCGTCACTAGCAGCAATATCGTCACTAGCATGAATATCGTGAATATCCATATCCATCTCCATCTCCATCTTCTCAAGAAGATCAATAAGCGAATCGTCAGACTTTTTATACGACAACTTGTTCATAAATACCGTAATGAAAGGAACATAGGAGTTTGCCGCTAGGTATTTGACCAAATAGGATCGTCCACTTCTTACAGAACCTATCACTAAAATACCCCTAGAGGGGGGTAGGGCTAAGCGGAGCTTAAAGGGTTTTCCATGAGATGGGAAATGAAAACCATTAGTCCCACACGAAGTTTGTGAATAAGTGATTGTCTGATACTGAGCAAGGAATATCCGTCTTTCTGCTAAACAGGATGTATTGAACTCATAATTCAGTAGATACTTTTATGAATGTCAACTAAGTATCGTAAGTAAATTGCTCCCGGTTGTTCAATCATTTGATAACCAGAGTCATTCTTTGATAAATGATCACTATGAGTCAGACTCATAGAATTTGATCAATCCCCTTTCCCTTTCTGTCGTTAAGGTTGAGAACTGAACCAATAATTGTCTTTCTTC
>JAHSUH010002350.1:600000-824620 GCA_025388415.1 Cynanchum wilfordii
AGGGAAATATTTAAGCTCATTGAAGACTTGTGAGAATGAGCTTTCTCTTCCAAATCACCGCAGAGCTTCTGAATCTGATCCCCAAGGACAGAATTTTCCTCACCGAGTTCAATCTTCTCCACGGTCACCTGTTAATTAACACGCATTTAGAACATCAAACGAGCTTAGATTACTATGCGTGCATACAAGTTTATTATGTGTTATTGAGTCAGATTACTACAATCACTGATAGAGATGAATTAAACTTAACCACTTGACATATTCCTTCACATATTTTAAATTTTCATAACAAAGCTCAACACGTGTGTACAATAATTAATATATAAGGGCAATGACAGGAGTTGAACTTAAAACATATAGAAATGACACATATCAAAGGGATTTCCAGTTTCAGGGACCTTACATAATGGGATTCAGATAACAGAGCAGCATTATCCTTCTTCAGAGAGTCGAGCTGAGTAATTAGTTCCTTAATTAATCGAATAGTATCCTTCAAGATAGAGGCCTTTCCATTGGACTGACTACCTGATTCTGCAATTTATTGACAGACTCAAGAAATTTTATGATAAGGAAGAATATACTTATGATGGTAATGCAATGACATAAGATTTATCCATTGTGCGGTGTGTATATATATATATGCTTAAAAGACCATGTTCAATTTAGGCCTGACTGAAAGAAGAAGAGAGTACCAATTGCTTTGCTAAGCTCCAGAAATAGGACATTCAAATGGTCACGTTTCTGCTTCTCCCTCTCAGCTTTATGAATTTTTCTTGACACCTTGTTCTGTTTCTTTTTGCCCGAGGAAGGCCTGCTGCATGAATTGCACTATATTTTTGTAATGTTTCCATGCAAATATCCTTCTGAGGCATCCATAAAAATTGCTCTTTTTTTTTTAACTATTCTTTGCAAACACAATTTCTTTGACATTTATGGGACTATTAAATCAAAAAAATTCACTGCTTCTTAGGGAATTTTTTATGTATGAACCAACCTCCTGATAGTGGGAATTTTAAAATTTTGAGCAGTCATGAGAACCTGTCCTATCAAATGCACTTAAAAAATTAGCAGTTGGTTTCTACAGGGTTTATGCTTAGCAATTCCTTTAATTCACTCCATTAGCACCATTTAAAAAAACTTGAACTCTATCAAGACTTTGACAAGAAAAGAAAACCACCAACCAAATTCAGTTTACTGCCATTAAACAGACATTTCCAGATAGGCTTTCCACTTTGTTTGCATTACATTTATGGTTATGCACTCTAAATGTAACAGGAACCTGTGACAAACTAAACTGCCTTTTATCAGTAAAAAGATAAAGCTAAAATACTAACAAAACAATCAATCAATAGGAAGTGAGATAAGATAAACAAATGTTAGCCAAACGCAGGGTAATTAGATCGATAAATAAACGTAACCTGCTAAACACATTGTCGCCATCATCACCTGCTGATATATCACTTCCAGAAACCATTATTGGAATCTATTGATAAATTAAACTCAATATCTACTCCGGCAAAGTTAAAATCCTGAAATCGTATAGAAAGAAAACAAAAGCAATAAAAATTGTGAAAAAAAAAAAAAAAAATCTCCAAACCTCATGTACATGAAAATCTCATACGAAGAGAAAAATAGAAGAATGCATCGAAGAACCCCACCCTAGCTTGAAAACACACCTTGAGATTAAATCCAAAGAGAGGGTTGAGAATGGTAACAATTTGGAAAAGAGTGCGACGCACAACCTCTTTAAACGCCTAAGAACAAAGCAGCGCACGGCGGAGACTGTGGCGGAGGTTCTTTTACACGGGAAGGCGTGTGCCACGCACCAGCATTTCTCAATAGCCGACTCCGACCACGTAAGCAAGTCTTCTTTGGAAATTATTTTTTATTGTCAACGATGATGCCCTCTAGAGTTTTCTTTAAACTGGTCGTGCTTCTGTTTTAAGGTTAACTGAATGAAAATCTTTATATGAGGACATATACGTAAATTCACAAAGAGTTGTAGGAAAATTTTCTAGTAATGTGAATATGAAATTCTGACTAATATTTTGGAATGGAAGAAGTATATCATAATTTTCTTTTTGTTATGGCAAAAATCATCAAACAGAAAATATTCATACTTTATCATCCTTTTAGTTAAAATTGATAGGAATCCACAAAAAAAAAAAAAAAAGAAAAAAAAAAGAAACTAGATAGGGGGCTAATGTAATAACATAAAGCTTTAAGGATCAAAGAAGGACACAAAATTAGTTTGAGGGGCATCTGCAAAATAAACCTAAATTATATAAGATGGTGTCCCACTTTTGGAAATGGGTTTCTGCGACTGTGCCTCCAACCCCCAACCCCCCGAAGACTATTGGTAAACCAAAGCCTGAAGCCTCCTGGCTTGGTTCTCCAGCGAGCAAGAGCATAAACCTCCAACTCACACGGCGGCTCATCTTCCAAACCCTTTTTCTTGAATTTCTTTGGAAGCATGTCCGGAAAATGGCGAGCTATACAGCACCGCCACCGTTATACATATAGCTCAGTCATATTTCCTCCATACTTCATTGATGCATTAAATCAAACACCATCTCTGCCTTTTTTCTCCGAAGTCAAGCAACTCTCTTCCCTTAATTCTATCTATTCTCAGGTTGAACATGCGAAAAATGTAGCCTCTTCTTTCAGTAAATTGCTGTCGCAACCGAATTCTGATGAGAATACAGTTTTCTTTGCATCAAAGGTTTATGTAGAAATTCTGTTCTTGGAGAACTCATTACCTTTGCACAAGACTTTAGTTTCTGTTCTTGCAAAAGCAAAATATTTTCAGGGCCTGATTAAGAATTGCTTTCGGGAGCTTTGTGAGGAGTATAGGAATGGAAACGGTAAAGCGAAGGGGAGGAGGTTCTCTATTTCACGGGCGGCGTTGACGATGATGAGCACTCCCAAGTTGGGATATTTGGTTGAGGTTGTCGAAGAATGCGGGGTTTTGGTGGGCTGGGATGTAGTTTCTGGTTTGGATGCTGTTGTATCGGAGATCAGGGAATGGTCTAAGCCTTCTCCTCTTGTCATGGAGCAATGTCAGGAGGCACTTTCTTGCATGTACTACTTGTTTCAGCGCTTTCCTATGAAGTTCGTTGACATGAGTGAGGGTCAATATGGCTCAGGTTCTGATGTGTTGAGGATGGTTCTTATGACCATGTTGAGTATTTTCAAATCACAGGCGTTTTCTAGGGACTGTTTTGTGGCGGCTGGGGTGAGTTTCTGTGCGGCTCTGCAGGTATCTCTTGATGCTGACGAGCTTGGCTTATTTATTATGGAAGGAATTTTCAATCAAACGTCGGTTGTGAGTTCTAAGACTGAATTTAAAAATATGACTTCCAAAATTCCGTACCAAGGCAACTTGATTTATGAAATTTCTAGTTTTACTGCACTGAGTAGACTATGTTTGATTAGAGGAATTCTTACGGCAGTCTCACGAACTGTTCTTAATTCCCATATTTTGGTGTCTAGGGATGGTTTGAATGGTGATCTTGGTTCCGGTGAACATACTTGTGTAAAAAGGACTATACTCTATGATGGTATTTTGCCAGAGCTGTGTAACTACTCCGAGAACCCTACTGACTGTCATTTCAATTTTCATGCGCTCACTGTGATGCAGATCTGCTTGCAGCAGATAAAAACTTTGATACAAAGTAATTCTAGGGACTTTGTTCAATGTGATTTTCCATTTTCAGAACATATAGGAAGCAGGATACTGAGAATTGTGTGGAATAACTTGGAAGATCGTCTAAGTCAAACTGTTAAACAAGTTCATCTTATTTTTGATCTTTTCTTAGATATTCAAGCTAGTCTTTATTGGGTGGAAGGTGGTGAGAAAAATAAATTATTTCTGATGGAGATTGCAGCTCAACTTCTTCGTCTTGGTCCACGGTGTAAGGGCAGATATGTTCCCTTAGCTTCCCTTACTAAGAGGTTGGGAGCAAAAATGATCCTTGATATGAATCCTGAATTACTTTTTGAAACAACAAACGCATACATTGACGATGATGTGTGCTGTGCTGCCACAACATTTCTTAAGTGTTTTCTCGAGTGCCTGCGTGATGAATATTGGAGTAGTAATGGCATTCAAAATGGGTATGTTAAATATAGATGTGAATGCTTGCCCCCATTTTTACGTGGACTTGCTTCTGGAGTTACAAAGTTACGGTCAAATATGAACACTTATGCTTTACCAGTGTTACTTGAACTGGATACGGACTGCATATTTCCACTGCTTGCTTCTATTGGTGTCAGACTTGGTGAAGAGGATACTGAATTGGTTTACTCTGATGAGCTCCATTATGCTCACGTTTCTCTTGAACTTGAACAACAAGTCGCTGTTTTGGTTTCTTTATTGAAAGTTTCTCGTTTGCTTGCTTTGATTGAGGGGGATATTGATTGGTGTGACAATTTTCCTAAATCTTTGCAATATGCAATGTCAAATTCAGGATCCGGTGACTTCTATTCTTTAATCTGCATAAAGGGTATTAAAGTTAGAATCTCAGTCAAATGGCTTGTTTTGGCTTTAATCCACACTGATGATTCACTTCGCATTGATGCAGCTGAATTTCTCCTCTTGAACCCCAAAACGGCTAGCCTGCCATCTTTTTTGGAGCTTAGCCTGATGAGGGAAGCTGTGCCATTGAATATGAGATGTTGCTCTACAGCTTTTCAGATGAAATGGACCAGTTTATTCCGGAAGTTTTTCTCTCGGGTTAAAACAGCCTTAGAAAGACAGTATAAACAGGGAACCTTCCATCCAATTGCAGCAAAAGCTACAAAAGAAATAATGGCCAAAAGTGAAACAGAAGGAACATTAGTAAACTTAGCAGAGTATCTCTTCAATTTAATGAAGTGGTTAAATTGCTTTCTCTTTTTCTCTTGCTATCCTTCTGCACCTTATGAAAGGAAGATAATGGCAATGGAGCTCATGTTGATAATATTGAATGTCTGGTCTACTTTACCTCCATCTATTGGAAATTCTGATACCATTTCTACTGATACTTGTTTGTTTCCCTACAATAAGGGGTTTACGTTACCTGATTCAACTTTGCTATTGGTTGGATCCATCGTTGACAGTTGGGATCGGTTGAGGGTGGGTTCTTTTCATATTCTATTACATTTTCCTACCCCACTTCCTGGCATAGACACTCCAGGTAAGGTCCAGGAAGCAATTATGTGGGCTAAGAAACTTGTCTGCAGTCCACGTGTGAGAGAAAGTGATGCTGGAGCTTTGACTTTACGTCTTATATTTAGAAAGTATGTGGTGGAAGTCAGTTGGATAGTTAACCTATCACTTAATGTTGTATCTTGTCATTTGCCTGCAAAGCTGCCAAATGGTGAATTTCATGTTTATTCTTGTCACTCACCTGTGGTAGAATACATAAGCTCACTAATTGATTGGTTGCAAGTTTCTGTGGAGAATGGAGAGAAGGATCTCTCTGAAGCATGTCGTAACAGTTTTGTCCATGGAGTACTTCTTACTCTACGCTATACATTTGAGGAGCTGAACTGGAATTGCAAAGCAATAATGAGCAACATTGCCGAAATGAAACTTGCACTAGTGAAGCTCTTGGATTTGGTTTTGCGAATTGCCTCCTTGGCTCTTTGGGTGGTCTCTGCAGATGCTTGGTATCTGCCAGAGGACATGGAAGACATGGCTGGTGATGAGGAGGTTCTTCCACTAGAAGTTCCAGGTAAGGAGGTTTTGCCACCCACTGAAGTGGGAAATGAGGAGGAAATCCCAAAAATCACTCGGGATGTCAGGTCATCTGAGCAGATTGTTATGGTTGGTTGCTGGCTTGCTATGAAAGAGGTAGGTTCAGTAACTCGAACATTCGTTTTACTTATTCCTTAAGATTCATTTAAATGCTTTAATGATTTCCCCCCTCCCAGTCGTTTCTGATAACTGCTTTCTTATAAAATCTCATTGGAATATTTATTTGTAAGAAAATACAGACATCACCAGGAGCAAAGTTCATGCCAGTTAGAAAATTACACATGTTGGGAAAAACTAAAAGTTACCATGTGTATTTCAATCTTACTAAATGCACAATGTTGAAGAATAAAATCTATACTTTTGTCTACTTTGTGTTTCCAGGTGAGCCTTCTTTTGGGAACCATAATAAGAAAAATTCCTCTGCCTACTCCAGATGTATCAGAGTCTGGGACCCTTGATGATAATGGCAATAATATTTGCATGACATCATCTGAGGGGATGCTTGATTTGAAGCAACTGGAGATTATTGGAAACCACTTTTTGGAAGTTCTTTTGAAAATGAAGCATAATGGTGCAATTGATAAAACAAGGGCTGGATTTACTGCTTTATGCAACCGTCTACTGTGTTCAAATGATGCAAGGTCTGTTCATTTTCTGTTATATTGCCAGTTCATCTAACAGTTTTAATGGTGCATTCTGAGTTCTTTTTCTATTGCTGCTTTTCACATGCTAGGCTTTGCAAGCTTACAGAGTCATGGATGGAACAACTAATGGATCGAATGGTGGCCAAGGGACAAATTGTGGATGACCTACTACGAAGAAGTGCTGGAATTCCTGCTGCATTTACTGCCTTTTTCCTGTCAGAGCCTGAGGGTTCTCCAAAAAGACTTCTGCCAAAAGCACTACGATGGCTGATTGATGTCGCAAACATGTCATTAATAGAACAAAATAAAGAAACCAACTCCAACAATGGCTCTGCTGGTGCCCTTCAGACAAAGTCAATCCAAGTAACTGGTTCATCAATGATCACTGAAGTGCATGAAACTGCGAAAATGTCAAAAATACGGGACGAGGGTGTTATTCCAACTGTCCATGCATTCAATGTCCTTAGAGCTGCTTTTAATGATACCAACCTAGCAACGGATACTTCAGGTTTTGCAGCTGAGGCTTTGATCTTGTCTATACGTTCTTTCTCTTCATCGTACTGGGAAGTTCGAAACAGTGCCTGTCTTGCTTATACTGCCTTGGTTCGCCGCATGATTGGGTTCCTTAATGTACAAAAGCGAGAATCTGCAAGGCGTGCTCTAACTGGGCTTGAGTTTTTTCACAGGTATCTCCTGCAGTTGTATCTTTGCTTAGTTTTGTTTCACATTTCCACGTTATATCTTGTCACATCTTTCTTTCCCTTGGTTTCAAGTCTTTGAATATTTAGATTTGTCCATTGTCCACCTATTGGAATCTATACATTCACAGAACATAGAATTTTTCCAAGTTCTCATTTAATGCATCATGGAACACTCTTTTATTTGCTTTTGCATCTGCCCCTGGCTTTTCATGGTTAACTTGATTGATAACAGCATGCAATAAATAGAAAGCAATTTCTTGATTCACATTTACCAGCCTGCCAATTTACTGAGAAAGAAGTTTAGAATTGTGTTGTTCTGGTTCTTATGTGATGACTATGCTCTTCTATTGGGCCAGACTCTGACTGTTGTTATCAACTCAGTACCTCCCACTCTAATAACATCTTAACATATCACTTAAGATTAAGTTGATAGAGAGGGCTTGAATTTAACCACTTAACAAGTGTAATTATCTTGTTGTGTTGTGTGCTAAAGTATATTGTCCCAAAATTATCATTGTGTTGTTTCCAAAAAAAAAAAAAAAAAAAAAATGGGAATATTAGGAAGTTCTTATAGATTGCATAGAACAAATATGTGAATGCCATGACTAGGTTGGTTACCTCTATTTCATCTTTTTGCTCTTTAGGATTTGATGTAAACTTTAGATAGATCCACCATTCAAGGTTATTTTGTAAATTTGAGCATTCTGTGAGGGTATCTTGTTTCTTCCTATGCCACAAAGAGGTTTGAACTACTAGGCAATATGAGAGTGGGATGTAGGGATGATAAGGAAATAGTTGTGAAGCTGTATTTTTGGGGCTTTGCTTGAAACAATTTAACTTAGCTTTTAGCTTTTTTATGTCAGCAAGCAATACCTCATTTCTTTGTACTAATGTTTCACTGGATCCTCTGTCAAAGGTACCCCTCACTGCATTCATTCTTATTTCATGAACTGAAAGTTGCAACAGAGCTACTTTTGGATGAATCCTCAGGAGATTTAGGATCAAACTTGGCAAAAGTTGTGCACCCAAGCTTGTGCCCTATGCTGATTCTTTTGTCTCGTCTGAAACCTTCAGCAATTACTAGTGAAACGGGAGACGCTCAGGATCCTTATTCATTCTTGCCATTCATACGAAGGTGTTCAGTGCAAAGTAATTTCCGAATACGCGTTCTTGCTTCAAGAGCTATATCAGGTCTAATATCCAATGAGAAATTGCCCGTTGTCCTTCTTAATATTGCCTCTGAGTTGCCTTGTGCGGAGGACAAAATCATGAATTCTGATTCATGTATTGCATTGAATACCAAATATGGTACTTCATCTACTTTTAACTCCATTCATGGGATCCTGTTACAGTTGAGCTCTCTTCTGGATACCAATTGTAGAAATCTTGCTGATTTCTCTAAAAAGGATAAAGTTCTCAATGACTTGATTCAAATTCTCTTGAAGTGTTCTTGGATTGGAAGGCCTCAGCAATGCCCATGCCCCATTCTGAATAGCTGCTTTCTCAATGTAATGGATAACATGCTTAGCATTGCAAGAACATGTGAAAGGGGCACTAGCACTGATGCTATTTGGAATCTTGTCTGGAGTCTATCTTCAGAATGCTTAGATTTAGAAACTTTGCAGAGGACTTCATATTATGATCCAACCAGAGCAGAACTTCGGAAGCAAGCAGCAATTTCATATTTCAATAGCATCTTTCAAACATCTAAAGAGTTTGCTGAAGAAAATCCCTTGACCTCAAGGACTTGTCCTCAACCTTCTTCAAATCTATTAGAAGCGATTGATCTGGGATTTGCTCTCTCCAGTTTTCAGGAGAGGTTGATACGCTGCATATCTGATCCATCATATGAAGTTCGACTTGCAACTTTGAAGTGGCTTCTTCTGTTTCTGCACATGTCAGGGCCTAGGAAGTATGATATCAGGTCACATTGCTTGAACAATTTTGACCTCCAGACAACACTTATAGAATGTTTGGCAGCAGAGAAGCATCATAAATGCATGAATTATATTCTTAAAGTTCTTTACAGTTGGAACTTATTGGAATATGAAGAAAGTAATGAACTGCATGCGAAGCATAGATCTGTTGCTAACATGGATTGTGAATCCCTGTGCCAGTTCTGGGACATGTTAGTTTCTTTATACCAGGTTGCAAGACATTTAAAGACCAGGCAAGCACTTATTTGCTGTATGGGAATATGTATTAAGCGGTATTCTGGCTTATTATTGAGGCTGCTTTGTTTGGATATTGGAAAGGAAAAAACAGTTGTATCTACTGAATCTGATTGCCAAAGAAGATTGTCCTATTTCTACAGCAGCATAAGTTATTTTGTTCACCTGATAGAACTGCATAGTGATCCATCAGAGCCTGTAAATATGCGGAGGGCTGCTGCTGAATCAGTAGTAGCATCTGGTTTGCTTGAACAGGCTATATTGATTGGTGTTTCAGTCTCCAACAGAAGGATTCCAGATGAAACTCCATGTTCTGATCTCAAAATAGATGAAGTAGTTAACCAACAAGGCCATAAGATACTAGATCTATGGTTTACGTGTGTGAAACTTATGGAGGATGAAGATGTTGGAATCAGAAGTAAGCTTGCGTTTGATGTTCAAAAGTGTCTGACACGGGGAGAATGTGGAGATAAACTTCCAGTTCCAGCTGGACTGGTTCCAACCCAAGTAGATAAAGTCATTCAACTAAGTATTCAACATCTATCATCAGCCTTTGGTCACTGGATTGACTTCTTTGACTACCTTTGCCACTGGATTCTTAGTGCTACAGACAGTGCAACCAGTATTGTATCAAGGGGAGACATTGTGAGACGAGTTTTTGACAAGGAAATCGATAACCATCACGAAGAAAAATTATTGATATGTCAACTTTGTTGCTCTAATTTGGAGAAGCTTCCAATTTCAAAATATTGGATAGCCGAATCCACTGGAAGGCACAATGTAATGGAATTTTTATGTAAATGGAGGAGAAGATTTTGTCAACGGTTAACATCCTTTGCAGATGATTATGTTGGCCAACAGGGGGAAGTTGATTGGATTGGTGGCTTAGGTAACCATAAAGATGCATTTCTACCCTTATATGCAAATTTACTTGGTTTCTTCACTTTGTCAAATTGCATTTTCCGTGAAGAACTGGAAAATCCCAAGTCTATGCTTAGTGAAGTCTCTGAAATCAGAAAGAGTATTCATCCATTTCTCAGAAATCCTCTCATCTCCAGCCTGTACTTCTTAGTGGTAGATGTGCATGAGAAAATGCTTGGGGATAAAAATACTAGCCATCTGATGACCCCAAATTTGGAACGAATTGATTCTGGATGGGATTTTTTTGAACCTTATTTTCTACTTGGGTAAAAAATGTAAGACACTACAACGCCAGCTGCTTGATATTTGCTAATGAGTCTCTATAGGGTTCATTTTTTTATTTTTTTTTCCTTCCCTTTTTTTTTGCAGGAATTGAGACTCCACAGGATACACTTACATTTTCCCATGGTCTAGTTCAGAAACATTTCACTGCTTCTGAAGGGTATTTGCGTGGTACCATTCTTTCCTTAAAAGCTTACTTCATCTTTATTCTTCATTTACTTTCCTCATGGCAGATTCAATAGGCCCTTTCTTGCCTGCCTCTCTACTAAATCTACTTCTGACTTACCAGAACAGGACATTGAGCAGGTGCAGCCCATGGAAACGGGATAAGACACTTTCCAGGACTGAGCTGTCCTTGTGTGATCATTCGGCTTAGAAAGCATGGAAACCTAGGACGGGAATTTTCGTAGAAGTGACTCTCCCACCTGCAATGCTCGTTGCTTCTCTTGTGCTGCTTGTATCTAAATATGTGAGAAGAAGGATTGTTTGATTGCTAAGGTGGCCTGCGCAAAACTACTTAAGCACCGAAATGATACCTACACAATCAGCACCAAGAAGTACTGCCTAAGACCCCAAGATGCAGCCAAGCATGTCTCGAGGAAAAAGCTTGCTAAGCAATAGATCTAGCAAGGAAATTAGATGCGGGACCTTGTTTAACTTTTCTTGTACACTGTTTTCTCATCTTGCTTGAACAGAGTTAAAAATTTTAATAATGTACCAACCAAACTCCCCTACCATATGTAGCTCTTATCATTATAGAGGAAAAGAAACATCAATATTGTTTGAGGTATCCAGAGATTAATAGAATGCAGCTTTGCATACATGCATTCTTTGTCCATCTATACAAATCCCGTCCCAAAAGGTAATTTAACAAATACTAAAACACAAAATCCTTAGGCACAATAGTCAAGAAGAATCATGAACTAAATATAATAGGGCTCTGAAATGCAGTTCAAGAACATAAATACTAACTCAGAATAATTTAGCTATATTTGTTTATAGAACCAATTCAACAGAGTAACAAGAAGAAAGAAGCTACCAATACTACATATTTATATAAAGAGCAGATCAACAAAAGGTGATGCTGATATTGTATTATGAAAAACTGTAGGAGAAAGGCGCCCAGCTAGAAAATTTAGGCATCGTCCTCTTCATTGCCATCCTCCTCATCACCCTTATCCTAGTAAAGCACAAATTAAAATAAGTAACATCATAAAATCCTTGAAGCAACATGAACCAAGAGAAAATATGATGAAACAAACAAGAGATACGTGGAGGAAGATATCATCTAAAGTAAGGACCAGATGACGAAAAATGAAAGAAAAAAGAAAGGATGATTAGTGGTTGAGATTTAGTTACAGCATAGTTTAAGATCACATATTACCACTATAAAACAGGAAATATTGATCTTGGAAGATATAGACGTATATAGTCTTTTGTGAGCACACGATAAAAAGACTTTTATCATGCATTTGATGTATGGGCAAAACTGAATTGAGGATCAAGCATCAGTCAGCTATTCCCACAAAGGAAAATATGTGCTAAGTAACTATAAGGAGTTTTCTTCTGAATGCAAACAGGAATCAGATTCAGACCTAGTTAGAAAGAAAAGAAACTAATTAGAAGCACATAGATACTAAATTTTCATTTCTACCTCTTCATCATCTTCTCCCTCAGATTCTTCTTCATCAGCATCCTGAAACAATAAAATTACAGTTCCTCAGAGGATAGAAACAAATGATGGGGAAGATGGGGATAGGGTTGCAAGTCTGAATGGAGAAGGAGACAAAAAATTTTACATTGTTAAAATATTTGATAGGATTAGGCCATAAATCCTCCTTGATTATTTCTGCCACCTGCAATTTTAAATACAAATGGACAAGATGAGCTAGCAAATGTAGACTTGTCTTAGAATGATTCACATTCAGACATGCATTCAATATACAATTTAGAAATTAACTCATGAACCTTCACATCAGTTTGCAGTTGAATTTTCAATAACTTTACGAGGGAAAAAAAACCATAAGATGAAAATAAGTGACAATTGTATCACGTATCTTTGCTCTCAGGTAGACAATTTACCTCATCTGTGGTTCCTCCTACCTCAGAAATGTCTTTCTGTTGTGTTTCAGAGAACCAACTAAAGAAGCTGCATCGATAAACATGAGAGAGTGAGGACAGCATACACTGTATCTGAGATATATTTTCTAGAAACTATTTAAAGATCAGGATGCAGGATCAGTTGTTATTTTAGACTAAATATAAGCATTAATGAACAAGGATTCACAATGTAAATACTATCATGTAAATATATTGTTCTTTCACAATATAAGAGGAACCCTAAAAGCATACATGCATATCTGTCAAATGGATATCTTCTTGGTAAGATATCCATTTGAAGAACTGGCATCGGAAATAAACACATTTCAGAAGTGAGACATCATCACACTTAAATCTGAATGCAGTTCTAAGGTTCGATACAATTTAAAGGAAAAACATCAACAAGATAACTAATACGACTATATGCAGCTCCTGTAACTAAAAGTTCATAGGTTTAACACTGACCTAGGAACATGATCAGTAAAACTTGAAGTTTGATTAGAATCAAATGATAAACATGCAAAATGTAGCAGATGCCAGCACTACTTTGTTCAATTGAACTGCAATCATTTTAGAAAACATTCAGACTACTAAACAAACATCCAGATTTGATATATATTTCCGCATAAACTCCTTCCATATTCCCTATTGCCAACTGTCCAAACATCCACTTATCTCATTGCAAATTCTGAAGAAAAGGAGGAAACAGCAACCTTACCTGTCATCAGGGGGTGGTCTTTTGTTTCCCTTTTTCTCATGATTTCCTCCATTTGCAGTGCCCTACACCATGAAATTTGAATTTTTGTGATTTATGAAGGGTAAAGGCTTCATTTTTTCAAGGATATACATCAAGATAAATGTTTACCATGCCTTCCTTCCACTTGATATCTGTACCAGTTATCTGTGTTATTCCTTCATCTAAGAATTTAAAGGTCTTGGTCAGCTTTGTATCTTCAAAATAAGGGTTTGGCTTGAAGTTCTGGAAGATAAGAGGAGCAGTGTATTAGGTACAATCATAGATAAGTGGACAAACTCTTCCAGATCAGGATGCACTTTTTTTGTTTTTATTTTTTATTTTTAATTTTTTTTGGGGGGTGGGGGGAGGAGGATAGCAGTGGCATGGAGGAAACTCACAAATGTTACTGAGTAGCCCGATTTTACATCCTTAAAATCCTCCACATCAAGAGAATCCAAGTACTTGAAGATCTACATGCAACATTGACATACCAATTAAACAACCAGTGAGCAATGCAATACATTGCTCAAAAACAAAGGAGTTCATAAAAAGGATACTCAAGGCAAAATCAGACACCCAGTAAAAAAGTAATAAGAAGATGGCTGAGAACAAAATTCTTTAAAAGAAATAATGTAAACCACATAACAGACCTTCTGATCTTCTTCATTCAACAGGTCACCTAGTGCTGGATGACTCAAGAACTGCAAATCGTAACATGTGTAAGTCATTCACAAGTGGTGCTCCTTGAATCAATTTTTACTAATCATTCATCTTAATAGGAGTTAGAAATGAAATGATTCAATAATAACTTACTGCAGTCAACCAGAAATCCGGGATGGATTTGATAATCTCACTTCTTCTAACATACACAGGTCTCCGTATTTCACTATACTTCTGTTCAACCACCAGTACCGCTTCACTTGCTTCTTCATTGACCTGCAAACAACAAGAAGCCTTATGTTCCCATGTTTATCTGGATCATTATCAAGAGACATAGTCTCCAAAGAAGGAAAACACACACATACAATATAATGCTAAATGCAGCGCATAAATGGATAACATTATCTACATCAGTTAAAAACTTTAACAGACAAATCAAAATATTAGAAACTTAATCTCCATTTGCTGAATTTTGTAAAAAGAGTGATGGAAGGTCGAACGCCCCAGGTATTGATTCTCAATTGCCATTCCACCTCGACAAATCCAAATTAAACAAGTCACAATGTTGAACCTTCAGTATTCTAGCAAACATTCAATTCACAATCTTCAGAGTAAGATACTGCTTTAAGGACAAAGAGTTCACTATTGGAAGGTTTCATTTACAAGGTTAAATATACTCACAGATGACCTCAGATTAATTAAGAGAAAAAATCTGGAGAGATGTACAATTCCTAAAATACAACATGATTGGCAAGTAGCCACCCATTAGATAATTATGAATCTTATATATTTGAAAACAAGATCTATGTTGCTACTATTTACTACATGTGCTTAGCAATTTCAGAAGGTCTGAGTAAAGCTTAATCTTCATGTGTTGAAGGGGACGAGACTTGATTAAACTCCCCAAATTTTGGTGTCTCCAACAAGAGTGCATAAAATCCCAATAAATAGATCAGACCAATTAGTAAGAACACCATCCACAAAATAATTGCTCGTACGTGTATCAAGTGAATTTTTAAATCAGATCAGCGGGAATCGAGCTCCACTCAACAATAGAATAATAAACACAGTTCTACACGTGACTACAACTAAGTGAATGACACTAGCAACAAAGCCCATAAATATATTTAATATATAACCATAACCAAGATATCTATGATAACCTTCATTATCAGCTCTCAACTGAATCAATGGCAGCCCTTCATGGTCTTTGGGAAGTTCCAAACGTGAGACATACATATTGAATTGCAAATTCAATTAAAAGAAACCAAAAAGTCCAGTCCTTGTACAAAATAATTGTAGCAAAGGAAAATTGCTGATTTCAGTAAGGAAAGTGCATAACAAGCATCTTATTCTCCTTTTTTTTCCATTTTTTTCTGGTGGGGGGAAGAGTTATACACAGTATTGGGTGCTTATATGATGAGAAAATCAGTTGGATAAGGCAACAACATGTAAAGAAAGATTTTGCATGCATGTGAATATCCAGGCACTGAAGATCACAGAGTATCGGGCTATTGACACTTCTTAAAAGTCATTTATGGATATATTCAAGCAGTCAGAGTAATGAAAAACCTCTCTATATTATTTTGTAAGTGAACTTCGATAAGGTTGGTATAAAAACACCTTCCTTCAATTGGCTTGCAAAGGTTGTACCTATTTTTTTCCCATTTTTGCAGAATACACCATATATATGTGATAAAGTGAAGCAGAAAATGACTGTTCTGGCAACATAAGTCTTAGATTGAGGGTAGAAACACTGGGTGAGGAAGAAAATGCAAAATGACTTGAGGTATTGAATATATAGTAAATATATGAATAGACAATGAAACAAAGTCCTTAATTATGTCTATGATCTTGTATCATTTTACTATGCAATCTGAAAAAGATAGCACGGTTGTTTAAATAAGAGCACTAAATCCAATTTGCATAATTTAGATGAGGTATCGGTAAGACAAACAGTGGCGATGGGGCCTATGAAGAGTTGAAATGCAAACACCAGAATCTCCTATCATCAGTGTAGCAGAATACTATGAACTCAGGGACTGATATTAGGAATTGTTCTGCCCCAACCCCATCAATTTTATTTTCTATCAAGAATAAGAGACACGTTATGAATGGTGATATATGGTCCCGTCCAGTGGAGGCACTTTTCTTTGAAAAAGCGAGCTTAAATTGGAGAAGGGACGAGAGTAAACATTGAAGGAATTTTTTTTTAAAGTAATTCCTTTTGCCACAATGGACTGAGAAAGCCAAATTAGGGAAAATAATATCATCCTAAGACGACAGTTCTCCTTTCTAATATTTCAAGCCCAAAGGGATTGAAAACTGGAATCTTTCCAAACTACCAAGAATAATTAATCAGTGATCCCTCACCCCTTATGATGCAACTAAGGAACCAGTGAAAAGAAACTAGGCCACCCTTCTATTTTGCCACTTCCAACTTTCCGTTCAAGAATTCAGAACAGGAACAAAAAGCTTTCTTTCAAATTGCTGTCCAAAAAGATCATATGTTGATAGAATCCTTTCCGTATTCTAATTGCAGTCCACAAAGAGGACGCCTAAAAGATAATTAATTGACAAAGCAGTAGCAGAAATAGTAACCGCCGCTTTACCGCCTCATCTCAATGCAGAAACAAACAAAAACCCTACCGACGCACATTGCTGGCCATATGCAAAAAAATAAAAATGCAAATTCACTGAACATAATGCTATTTATAGAAAATATATATATACACACACGTTGCACCATCAAATCATCATTAGAGGAAAAAAGAAAACAAGAACAAAAATGATCGGAGTATTTAATTTTAATTTTTTCTATAATGTGCACAAAACGTAACCTTTTCAAGCTCGTCTTGAACTTCTTGAAGCTTCTCGATGGAAAGAACAAGTTCTTCATCAATGTGATCGGATTCTTCCTCAGGTTCGATAGCCACCTTGGATTTCTTTCCCCCCCGCTCGGCCAACATATTGTTCCTGAGTAAAAGGGTACCCTAAACGGAGGCGAGACGATGGTTGGTTGAACTTTTTCTAACCCTAGTTCGGATTGGGAAACGGAAGGGAGCGTTGAGGGGATTTTGTTTGATGACTGAAATTTTTGTGTAGGCAGACGAAGCCGTCTAACGTTGTTTCAACATTCAATCAAAACCAGGTGTTTGGTTTGATGCTGCTTCTTAATAATAATATATTTACAATATTTTATTAATTTTATAATTTTTAGTAGATTAAAATATTCATTTTTAATAGTTTTTAATTTGGTACCACTTGGGCATCCGGTGTCCCCACCTTTTCGGTGAGACTAATCCGGACTTGGCCTACGAAGTTCAACTCTTACTCGATGGTTAGGGCTTGTCCCAAAGCTTTTAACACTAACTATCTCGGGGAGATTCGAACCCTCGACCATCCACCCTAGAGGAAACATTAGGAGTCCGCTTACCAACTCCCCAAGCTATCGGGTTTATTTTTAATAATTTAATAGATAATAATAAAAATAAATAAATAGACAAAAATAAAACAGAAAAGGGCAAAAAAAAACATTCCCAAGTGTAAACCATACTTATATAGTATAATGTAACATCCTTTGCTTCCACCGAATTATCATTATTATTATTATTATTATTTTGGAGGTGTATTATTACATACTTCTTAAGGTTGGATTCCACTGAAATATTATTATTAGTATTACTATTATAAGTTATTAAAAATAAATTTATTTTATCAACATCTAATAAAATTAAAACAATTTTTTTAACTTTATATTTACTTAATTAATAATTTTATTATTTTATTTTATTTTATTTATTTATTTTTTATGTCTATCTAATAGTAATGAGTAAATGATGCTGAATTAGTGAATTTCATATTTTGACAGGCCCGATGTTTCAGATCATCTACTAGGAAGACGGTCCACAGCCTGCCGGCCCAATATTTTGCATGGTCTAGCTCAATATGTTTTCTAGAGGCCCGTCCGATTGAATTTTGAATTAATCTAAAGTAGCTACTTAAAAAGGGGGGAAAAAAATGAGCAAAGTTGAGAGACAGTTACAATACAACCGTGAAATATCTTTATTCCAAGAAATGATGCTCATGCATGAATGAGCTCAAACATACTGTTTCATAACCATAGCTGAAATTACAAACAAACATATATATATATAAAGCGTGGAGATATCTGACTGCCAAGTCTTCATATTCTAGCTACACTTTATTCTCTCCCCCGCCGTGGCAACATCAATTTCATGGAATGCTAAAAAAAAAAAAAAAAACCAAATCACGGTGTTAGATTATGATCGATGAAAGAAAAAGAATTTGATAAATCAAAGGTAATATATATATATATATATATATATATAAGAGAGAGAGAGAGAGAGAGAGTATTATTAATACTTGTTGCAGTTAGTGGTGGCAGAGATTGGAATGTTAAGCTGAACACCACATTTGGCAGGAAGATTGGAGGCGGCATCTGGTTTAATTGAAGGATAGCGGGAAGCGGCAGCCTTGATACAGTTGCATGCAGCTATCCTATCCGCTTTGCTGCTTAAGGAACCTGCCAGATTTTTCACACCGGAACAGCAGGTTGAAGATGGGATTCCCCCTTTGGTCAGGTAACTTACACACGGTGCAAGGGCACTTGACACTTGCCCGCAATTCACGGACCTCGCATTTGGCATTGCCATGAACTGAACCATGGTCACCAATACCAACAATGTCACTGCAACTCGCTTCATGTTTTCTTCTTGTGTTTTGTTTTCGTGCAGCTGGAATCTGATCGCAGTAGGTATATATGTATGTATTGATTGTATGCAAGCTTGAGAGGGGCAAAAGCCATATTTATAGTAGAACGTGCGAAGCCTAGCATTTACGGTGGTGACATCATGACATAAAAAAAGAAAGTTGTTGAACTTTATCCGTTTCATTAACATGTTCGTCAGCATTTACGGTGGTGTTGCCAGATCGAGAAGAAACCGATGATTCTAAAGCATGCTCTTTGCCTTCAAATTTTCCTCTTTTTCTAATACCTCGCATGACTTCTGCATGCGTCTGAACCTTATCTATCATCTTAAGTCGGGTGATGAAGTTTCAACCGGTATCCATGAGTTCGAAGTCACAAACTCAAACACGGCACACCTAAGTTGCTATATTAAGCTTTTCATCAAATTCAACTTTCTTTACTCATATATGTATATATATATATATATTATATATATTTTTTTTTCCTTTTTGACCGGAGCAATTAATAAGATGAGACTTTCAAGACTTATAACATATAGTTAAAAATACTGCATAAAACCGCTCTGATATATGTGAACTCGGATATCTTTGTAGACACGAAATTTTATTTATATATTTAAATAAATATTGAAGATATTGAAAGATTTTACTCCTGCGATGAGTGACACATGGCAAATTAATAGCCATTGATTGTCACTGTCTTCATCTATAAATAGAGACCAAGAGAAGCATTCAAGAGAGGTGGAAATAAGAGGTGGAAATCGGAGGTAAAATCGGTGCGGCGGTGAAGAAAAAGAAACTCCGACGATTCCCTTCGGGGATCGTCCATAGTTTCTGGCGTATCCTCCCTTCGAGATCAAACCCGAGGCTCTCGAGAGTTCAAAGACCATCGGAGAAATCAAATCAAATACAGATGGATCGAGATCAAGCCCAAAGGCCCTCGAAGTTCAAATCCGTTCCGAGATCGCCCAAAACGCCTCTCGGAAGAAATCAAAATCCATTGGATCGAGACAAGCCCAAAATGCCCTCGGATCCACGACGAAAAGAATCGGCGGAGAAATACAAAGATTCGAGCCCAATATCAAAATATATATTATCTTGTAACATTTATATATTTTTGATTATTTATTTTGCAGATGATAATAATCGAGAAAAGGAAAATTTATTGTTCACAAATTTGGCACGCCCAGTGGGACGATCTCTACCGTTCATCTCTTTCCGTCAATACCATAGAAATGGAGTCCAAGAATGATGTCAACAAAGTTGATTCAAACGGCGTTCGCTGCGAGGGTAAGTGTTGGTGTTTTGACATCTGCGACCTATGTCGGTCCTACCACGCAAAGCAAAGGAAAGGTGATTGCTGATTTGCAGAAAAGACCAATTGGCGACGCCTCCCACAAATTCACCAATCCTTGTTTTGACTTTGCTACAACGCAGAACCAACCGCAAGGCGCTGTAGGTAGAATGGATCAAAAGACACTTGCAATGCTGGAGAACAAGTACGGTGCAAACAAGGTAGAATCAGAAGATAAAGATTCCTTTGTTGATTACATAGGTGCTATCCAAGAATATCAAACGAGCAGCAATGATGGCCTTGAAGATACCTCTGCAAATATATTTATCATGCCTGTTAGGATGGTGGACGCGTCAACGATAGAAGAACAATTGGCAAACTTGATAAAGTTGGTGGCGGACCTCACATCACAATTGGCGAAGCAATATCGCATCATTGTGCAATTGGTGAGCAGCAATGGTAAGTCTACTCCGAAAATGCAAAGGTACGTTGAGACTGCACGAAACGATGTTAACTCAAAGCGAAAAGAAGAACCAAATGATTTTGGGGCAGTCAATATTGTTGAAAAACAATCTCAAGTGATTGATGGATCCAAAACAAATGAAGAAGAACGAACAATTCATGTTTCTGCCGATAGACTCATTCCGACAAATGAATTAAGGAATTTCATTACAAGTATGATAACCGATAAATATGCGAAAAATCAAAATCATCCTTTGCGTATTCCAAAGCCATATTCGAGGAGGATTCGCTGGTTTGAAGATGCCTGAAGGATATCTTCCTCCAAAATTGCAACAGTTTGATGGAAGAGGCAATCCCAAGCAACATATTGCTCACTTCATCGAAACATGTAGCACTGCAGAAGGAGATCTTCTAGTCAAACAGTTCGTTCGATCCCTCAAAGAAAGTCATTTGATGGTATACTAACTTACCATCTGCATCAATCGACAGTTGGAACCAACTTCAAGTTGAGTTTTTGAATCGCTTCTCCAAGACTCATTCGAAACTGTAAGTATGTTGGAGTTAAGTCACACCAAGCAATGGAAAGACGAGCCTGTCGTTGACTACATCAATAGATGGAGAAGTTTGAATCTGAATTGCAGAGATCAATTGTGTCAAAAATCTGCGATCGAGATGTGCATCCAAGGAATGCAATGGAACCTTCAATACATTTTGAAAGGAGTTCAACCAAAAACATTTGAAGAATTAGCTACACGCAGACGAGATATGGAACTAAGTATTATCGACAATCAAAAGTTTGAAATTCATGTTGAACAACAGCAACATCAAAATAGGGGCAGCGTTTCCTCGCGGAATCCGAAGATGAAGAGTCAACTTCAAATGTTGACGATGCTTGAAAAATCATCAAAGTCCTCCTTGACGTACGAGGTTAAACCGCAAGTTACTCATTGATAAGAGTATAAACTATCTACATGATGATGATGTGAAGACTCTTAACATGAGTATAAACCGCTCATATGTTGATACAAAAATCCTCCTTGACGTACGAGGTTAAACCGCAAGTTACTCCTTGATAAGAGTATAAATTGTCTACATGTTCGAACAAAGCTCCTTGATACGAGTAAACGTCTACAAATTTGAAAAAGTACTCCTTGACACGAGTGTAAACTGTCCGCAAAGTTGAAGAAGACTCCCCGATACGAGGATAAATTGTCTACAAAGTTGAATAAGGCTCCTTGATATGAGTTAAAACTATCCGCAAAGTTGAAGAAGACTCCTTGATACGAGTATAAACTGTCTACGAATTTAAAGAATGTTCCTCCTTGACGTACGAGGTTAAACCGCAAGTTACTCCTTGATAAGAGTATAAATTATCTGCAAAGAAAGAAGCCTCCTTGACACGAGTGTAAACTGTCTGCAAAGTTAAAGAAGTCTCCTTGACACGAGGTGTAAAACCGCCGCAAAGGTTGAAAAAGCCTCCTTGACACGAGTGTAAACCGTCTGCAGAGTTGAAGAAGACTCCTTGATACGAGTGTAAACCGTCTACATATAAAAAAAAAGACTCCTTGATACGAGTGTAAACTGTCTACAATATAAAAAAAAAACTCCTTGATACGAGTGTAAACGTCTACAATATAAAAAAAAGATTCCTTGATACGAGTGTAAACGTCTACAATATAAAAAAAGACTCTTTGACACGAGTGTAAACCGTCTACGGACTCCTTGATACGAGTATAAAATATCTATGATATTGAACTACGTTAGACTTGATTCCTAAAAGGTAAGGGATACGTAGGAAGCTTAGAACAAAAAAATTCTAAGTTCAGTCTTGAAAAAAAAAAAAAAAAAAAAAAAAAAAAAAAAAAAAAAAAAAAAAAAAAAAAAAAAAAAAAAAAAAAAAAAAAAAAAAAAAAAAAAAAAAAAAAAAAAAAAAAGCAAAAAAATCGTATTTATCTACGAGTCAAATTGACTCAATTCGATTTTTTTTTTTTAAAATTATCTTTATCTCTTAAATTCAAATTTGAATCGTATTTATCTGCGAGTCAAATTCAAGATAGACTCATATACGATTTGATATTTATGAGATACTTTGAAACTTGTCCACGTAATAATTCTTCAAATTAACCCCGAACAAGTTTCAGGGGGCAATTTGTAGACACCGAAATTTTATTTATATATTTAAATAAATATTGAAGATATTGAAAGATTTTACTCCTGCGATGAGTGACACATGGCAAATTAATAGCCATTGATTGTCACTGTCTTCATCTATAAATAGAGACCAAGAGAAGCATTCAAGAGAGGTGGAAATAAGAGGTGGAAATCGAGGTAAAATCGGTGACGGCAGTGAAGAAAAGAAACTCCGACGATTCCCTTTGGGGATCGTCCATAGTTCCGGCGTATCCTCCCTTCGAGATCAAACCCGAGGCTCTCGAGAGTTCAAAGACCATCGGAGAAATCAAATCAAATACGGATGGATCGAGATCAAGCCCAAAGGCCCTCGAAGTTCAAATCCATTCCGAGATCGCCCAAAAGCCTCTGGAAGAAATCAAAATCCATTGGATCGAGAAGCCCAAGCCCAAAATGCCCTCGGATCCACGACGAAAAGAATCGGCGGAGAAATACAAAGATTCGAGCCCAATATCAAAATATATATTATCTGTAACATTTATATATTTTGATTATTTATTTTGCAGATGATAATAATCGAGAAAAGGAAAATTTATTGTTCACAATCTTATTTGAGAAGGCCAAATAAAACACCTAGTAAACCAACTTCAAGTTCATCTTTTTCCATATTTTTACCAATTATCCTTTAGCTAATAAAATCCTTTTTAAAAAATGAAATTTGGGCCAAAATCTATTATGGCCCAGTCTGGATATCTTATCAAGCTAGCAATTACAGAATGGGTAGCATGTGTAAACTATAATAGTTTTGAAATGGGCTTCCACAGTTCCACAGCGGGCCCATTATGTTCCAGTTTTTTAAAAAAAAAAAATTTGGTCAAATTCGAAAAACGGGAAGGCACAAGCTAAAAAGCGGAACCATCGAAAAATAGATATTTGAGTGGTTTTCTTCTATTTCTTTCACACTAACTTAAACTACCCCATGTCTGTGGCTGCTTGCTCTCCCAGACACCCATTTTTCCAGAAAATGCAATTATCAATGGTAGCTGCATGCAATTATCCAATCGTTCCACCTAAAAGTGCAAATCTTAACGCCACAAGATCCTCCCTATTGGGCCGTCGGGAGCTCTGCTTCGACGGAATTTCTTCCTTTTGTCCTCCTTCTTCTTCTCCTTCTCCTGCTCCACCTCCAATTCTACCGTAAGCACCCACCATACCCACTTCTCGCACGTCGCCTTTCGCCTGCGTTTTTGGCTCTAATTTTTTTGTTCTTCCTGTACTACTTTCTTTGGAAATACAGGATTGTTGGGAAGCCGTACAATTTCAAAGACTTATATGGGCTTATTGGAAAAATCTTTCCTTGCGCAAAACGTCGAACGCTGTTTGCTAGTTGGTTTCTGTACTCAATTTGTAATGCTCCAAGGTTCGGACATTAAAACGAGTTCTTGCCTTACTGTCTTCCCCATGCTCAAAAACATTGAAACCTCAAAATTAAGGGTTCTTGATTTCATATAGATGCTTCATTTTAGGTTCCCAGTGCACAAGTACTTTTTTTTTTGGCATCCGTTGTCTCAATGATTTATATAATAATAATAAAATATAAAATTGTGAGCTTGTCAGCTTCAATCTTGTACTTTCTTTTTTTTTTTTTACTCCTCTGGCGGATGTTCATGAATATAAATTCTGTAATGTATCGGAACTTAGCAACGCAGCATTTGCTTTGGGGGATCCATCCGTAACAGTTGAACAAGTGACACCTCCTGTTTTTCCTTCCGGACCACTTTACCCTGCTGAGGTCCGATTTCACTTGAGTTAGTGTTTTTTCCTATTAGAGTACTTAATCATGATTAGTAAAGTTCACTCTCATTGGTGGCAGGTGATTTGATATCTCTCTTACTTGACAGGATAGGATTGTGCAGCTCTTTGAGGGAAATACATACTCTGTTGTTAACATATTTGATGTTACACTGCGCCCTCAACTTAATGTTACAGGTGCTGTTGAGGTATATATCTTTACCATCTCGAATAATTAATTTCTCTTGTTCTCGGTCTGTTGTTTAGAATGGGCATGTGATCCTAAAAACTGATGCACCATGGACTTTCTTATATTCCACGTGAAACATGTTGTACATGTAGAAATCGTGTACAAATTATGATCACATTTACACATGGATGATGGCAGATCCCCGAAGGAAATGGTTCTGGAGTTGTTTGGGATGCACAAGGCCACATTGTTACTAATTATCATGGTAAGCACTGAAGATTCTGATCTATTTCATGTGAGGGCACTGGATTTTGTGCTTCCTGCATTATGCCCCTGTTTTTGTTTAATAATGGACTCATGCTGTGCTGTCTTGACTGTTTCTTTCCTTCTAATGGATTGACTGCATCTCTTGATGGTTTATTGTCATTCATTTTTTTTTTTTTTTTTTCTTTAATCACAATCTGAAATCTGTTGTTGGTCATGTAAAATTATTAGTGAAACCAAATATGGTGAATTCTTGTGCTGATTACCTTACTTTGTATTGCCAGTAATTGGTAGTTCTCTATCAAAAAATCCAAGCAGAGGACAAGTTGTTGCACGAGTTAACATTCTTACTTCAGATGGGTGAGAACAATTCTTTTCTACAATCTAGTTAAAAAGTTTGCCTTACAATGTAATATATATTGGAAAAATTGTTTGTTTCTATTTTCTTGACATTTCTTTCTCTTCCTCCTCCATTTCTCTTTTTGAAAGATTGCAGAAAAATTTTGAGGGTAGATTAGTCGGTGCAGACCGTGCTAAGGATCTTGCTGTGTTGAAGGTTGATTCTTTTCTACAACTATGCTCTTAATTCTTTATGAGTCTAGTTTGTCTTCAGAGACCATGATTTATTCTTCCATTGCATCTCTTTTTTCCTGTCTAATTCTGAAATAACAGTGGCTAGCTAGTTAATTTGGATATACAATACTACATAACGTTAATTGCAAATAAGAACTAGAGAATATATACTGTTCTCTCGTTTGTTCTTGACTTTTTGATATCATGCCTCAAAAGCAACTCTCTTGAGTGCTGTTATTATCATAATCGGCAGCTCATCTCTCTTTCACCTTGGTGGCTGCTCTGAGTCTTGCATGTGTATATTAGACCTGTGGAGTACAACCCCTTGTGTTCAAAAAGTTCCAGCTTAGCTGAACATCTGGAGTAAAAATTTATTGGCAACTAGTATCATGGGATGTGTGGCATGAGTCGTTGACCAAAATTCATGTGCATAAGAGTTTATAATTTGGAAAGTGGGTCGTCATTTTCATTCTTATTATTCTTTTGGTGGTTGTTACAAGTCTGCCAATGGTTATCCTTATGCCACATTACAGTTGATTGGTATAACCCAGAGATGTACTTCATTTCTTGTGCAAGATTTTTAGGATCTGTATCTGTTTTGTATTTGGACTTTGAACGGTGGATTCACTTAGAAGTTCCTTTTTACCAATTTTTAGGTGGAAGCATCTGAGGATCTATTGAAGCCAATCAAAGTGGGGTCTTCATCATCTTTAAGAGTTGGGCAACGGTGCTTGGCCATTGGAAATCCATTTGGATTTGATCACACGCTTACTGTTGGTGTTATCAGTGGACTCAATCGAGATATATTTAGTCAAACAGGAGTTACCATTGGTGGTGGAATTCAAACAGATGCTGCCATCAATCCTGGAAACAGGTTATACTTTGACCAGTAACAATGATTGTGCTAAATTTTAGGGGATACTAATTTGAGTTTATTACTTTTTTTAATTATTGCAGTGGAGGTCCTTTATTGGATTCAAAAGGAAATTTAATTGGAATTAACACTGCAATATTCACTCAAACAGGTAACTTTTGTATACATATTTGTCGAAATCTAAAATGAACAAGGCATAAAGTTTCTTTTTCCTTGGATGCCATAAGAATGTAAAGTTTGTTCTTGGAGAGCTCATTGAAACCATCACTCACAAAAATAAACAAAAAGTTAGTTACAAATTTCTTATGACTGTGATAGGGACATCGGCAGGCGTTGGTTTTGCAATTCCATCATCTACCGTGTTGAAGATAGTACCTCAACTTATTCAATATGGAAAAGTATGTTGCTACTCCTTTCTGCTTCCATCAGCACTTGTAGGGATAATTACTTCTCCTTCTTGGAGACATCACTCTTTGAATTCAAAATTTCAAATTGTTGGTTCTCTCTCATTTTTTCGGTTGTCTAGAAAGCGTTACTAGTAAACTCCTTTTCATCTGTTGTTGACATGTCTTTTGCTCTGCCTTTTTAAGGCTGTCCGAGGTGGTTTAAACATTGAAGTTGCTCCAGATCTAGTTGCAAATCAACTTAACGTCCGAAATGGAGCTCTGGTTTTACTGGTATACCCTCTCATTGGTTCCTAACAACAAAATATGGTGATTGCTATAGATGTCCTTGTAACTTTCTTTTTTAAACTACTGAAAGAGTAGTCTTATTTAGATTGTTCATTTCTTCTGCCCCTTAGGTTCCTCAAAATAGTCTTTCTGCAAAGGCAGGGCTTCTTCCCACCACAAGGGGGTTTGCTGGCAATATTGTACTTGGTGATATAATTGTGGCAGTGGACAAAAAACCTGTAAGCTCTTATATTACCTGTATAATTCATTACCAAATGTTCATTGCATGGTTGACTTGAATATATGATAAAAAGGAAAAACATGCCTGCATTTTCAACATATTTTCTCATAGTAGTTCATCACCAAGAAACGGTTCCATTTGGTGCACCTATGTGGTTGCAGGTTAGGAGTAAATCTGAGTTAAATAAGGTCCTGGATGACTATAATGTGGGAGATAAAATCCTTTTGCAAGTACAAAGGGGCAGTGAAAATTTGGAGCTACCACTAGTCCTAGAGGAAATGCCCTGATTAAATTTATAGGTTTGGCTATGAGGTTATCATCTTGATGCTTTTGCAGCCTTGATAATTTTGGAGATCAGAAATTTAGTCTTCTATGGATATGATATTTGGGGATTAAATACTTGAGATATTGTAAACTTTTTAAAGAAAGTGTAATTTCATGCTCTTAATGTAAGTGGTACCTTGAAATTAGAAACATTCTCGGACCATTTCAAGAAATTGAGGATTGAGAGTTACGAGGATACGTGCATAAGGCAATGTTTGGTTGGTCATTCGAGATTGCCTTGACGTAGATATCTGCCTTTCCTTTTTTTTTTTTTTTTTTTTTTATGTAATATTAATTACTTCATTCTTGGAAAGGATTGGTTTGTTTGGATTATTAGGCGATCCTAATGTATTATAATTTTAAGATTTTTTTCTTTTATTAAATAATTCTACTAGTAGTAACAAACATTTCCAATTCTGAGGGAACTTAAAAGAAAAGAAAAATTGTGACGTATGAATGAGGAATAAAGTTGGGGCTTCTCCATTTATTTGAATGTGAATAGGATATTGTTGGATAGGGATTTCAATCAGGTAAAGGGTAAAAGTTTAAAATTAATTATGGATTTTTTAATAGGAATTTGGTTGTTATGTATTTTGGATTTTGGCTTAAATCCTTTAGCTTCAGTCTGCTCTTCTGATGATACATTTCAGTTGCGTAATATAACCAAAAAAACATCATAATTTCATCAATTTTAAGGTTAAAAATGATCATTATCTCCATCTCTGTCTACCAAAGAAAATATATATTTATTGTATTAATGTTATGTTTTGGATGTTTCAAAATAGAAGTCATCATTTATTATTAGGAATATAAAATCTAAATCAATCATATAGCCAAAATCTAATTAGGAACATTTATATATATATATATATATAAAGTTAAATAGCACAGCCATAATTAACCCATTATTTTAGTTGTGTTTTTTTGCAATTTGCTTTCATGGATGACTCTATCAGCCCAAAAAAAAAAAAAAAAAAAAAAGCAGGAAATTTCACATTCAGATACAAAGACAAAAACATGGAACTGTAATTTGTGCTAGCTGAAACAAAACTTCAATCTGTTTCGAGGTTTGCCATCTTTTTCTGTCGCTCCTGGAGAATATTGTAAACCGCATGCTGTGTTCATATCTATATACACTAATCAAGCTTTTTATATTATTACTATTCTTCTGATGTTTGAAATAAAAAGGAAAGAAAATTTTCATTAATTATCCTATTTAATTGCAATATGAACGTAACATTTATATTACAAAATCATATTTTCTTGGCATATTATGGTTTTTACACTGTTTCCCTTGACCTTTCACAAAATGGTGACAAAGCAGTACTCATAGTCAGTTGTTTATATATATATATATATATATATATAGAAAAAACTTCCTAATTTCCTGAAACAGAAGCCATATCTTGTATTAGTAGCCTTTTGGAACCCTTTTCCTAAGTTTTGGCTAATTTTTGCAGAACACGGTAGAAAGATATATTTCTGAGATTATCAGCATATACATATATATATATATGAGGAGTACTAGTTGTTCAACCGCTTACTTATAACAGTTTGGTGAACTGTTACCAGGAAAGGTTTCACCCATGTATTATTAACCTTATACCTATGATCGACTCTCAGGTGAAAAAACAAAAGAAAAAAAATGTCATTAAATTCATTACACTTGAAAAGGTTAATAATATCTCTATATTTATTCTATGGACATTTAATTAAGAAAGACAAATGTACACGTCATTTTCGGACATAATTTTGAACCTCCTCACCTAATTAAGACTCTTGTTTAGGCTTAAGGCCGCTTGCCTAACCTCTTCACCTGTAATTACCGATAAAAGCCGTAGATCATCATGAATTCATCTAATCATGATCAATGATCACTAAACCTATATATAATTGGGAAATATTAGTCATTTTCACACGTTGAAAAGTTAATACAGCCTCCATTTAATTTATTACATTCATATTCTTAATTTTATTTTATTTTTTCTAAACAAATCTATTCATCTTTACTCATATAATCGGAACGTTCAAGATTATATAGAAAGTTTCCAATATGAAACCAATTATATATAAAATATATATATATATATATATATTATGTTGTGAGTTAATGGGACATAAATCTCGAAATTTTTTAAGTATGTATCTTCTTGGAATTTCGTATGTAACATCAAATACTGATTGCTCAAGTATACGATACTACGAGACAGAAATGTAAGACAAAAAAAATACTAATATTTTAAAATAAATAATAATTATTACTTCATGCATGAATATAAATAAATGCAGATCAAGAAAGTGATGTGATTTTGAGTCGTGGAAAATGAAAAATTATCCACTATTATATACATATATTCGTTTTTAAAGAGAATTGGGTTGTCCACTTGTCATGTTTACTACTAGTCAAATTATTATTTTTTTAATTGTGTTTAATGCTCTAATTATTTATTCAATTCAGTAATTCCAAGGGACAGACAGGTGATGTGTTCATATGTGTGGCACAAAGAATGAAGTTTATTCTTTCATTAGAATAAAATGGAAGCTCTGAGAAGAATGGTAGCATCGGATCCTGATGATTCAAAAATAATATTACTAACCCTGTAGCTTGGGGTTTGGGGGTTGTTACGCGACTTCTAATACTTTTCTTCAGGGTACATGATCGAGAGTTCAAATCTCCTGGGGTGGTTAGGGTCATGTTAAAAGTTCTGGGTTATGCCCTAACCTTCGAATAAGAGTTAAACTCTGCAAGCGCTCCGCAGGTCGAGTCCGGATTAATCTCACCGAAAAGGTTGGACACCGGGCGCCCAAGTGTGTAAAAAAAAAATAATATTACTATATTATTTAGAAACTGGGACATCAGGGATTTCAAAGGAATTTTCCGTTTTTCTCTGAGTGAATTCAAATTAAAGAAATAAAAATCATATGGCATACTGTTTGTAAACAAAAAACAATTCAAAGGAAGATTATCTTAATATTATAAAGTCCACAAATAAATGAGGAAATAGTAGCAGTAGACGTAGAAGATTACTTTGTCATTTTTGTCTTGATTGCAGAAATTTTTTCTACAAAAAGTATTTAAGAATAGATTCAATATCCAATGGGAAGATCAGGAAACTGTGTGAATACAGATCCCCAGTCACAATATTTAGAGATCATAAATTTGGATTTAAACAAATCGAGATGGGTTCAAAAGGGGAAGCGGGTTTCTTCATGTTCATTCCCAGTCCAAGTCTAAATTCTTGACTTGTTGGGGTTCCCTTTTGTTGAGGAATTTGAGGGGAAAGTCTAGCTGATCCCTTTCTCAATCTCTTTCTTCACCACCACCACCCCGAAAAAAAAAAAAAATTGGCTTTGAATTTGGTGATTCCCGGTATCTTGCTACTGATATTTGATAGTCTGCTGCTATACTGTGTAGTACCTATCTTGTGTTGCATGAATCAGGCCTCCTTCTCTGCTTCTGCTGCGAGGAATTATAGGGAAGAGAAAGATGGATGAGAAACATGATGCAGACAAGATGTTTGATGATGTGATGATGCCTGGTTTTCGATTTCACCCAACAGATGAGGAGCTCGTTGGGTTTTATCTCAAGAGAAAGATTCAGCAGAGACAGCTTCCTATTGAATTGATTAAGCAAGTCGATATTTACAAATACGATCCATGGGATCTTCCAAGTAAGAAAGACACTTATTTCATCCAAGTAAAGACTTTTCTTCTTGTTAATATAATAACTCTGATAATTTTGTACTACGAATTGAAAACAGAGCTTGCATCGTCTGGAGAGAAAGAGTGGTACTTCTACTGCCCGAGAGATCGCAAGTACAGGAATAGTGCACGCCCCAACCGTGTGACTGGAGCTGGTTTCTGGAAAGCTACTGGGACAGACAGGCCAATATATTCTTCGAATGCCACCAAATGCATCGGTTTGAAGAAATCCCTTGTGTTCTACAGAGGCAGAGCTGCCAAGGGAATTAAAACTGATTGGATGATGCACGAGTTTCGGCTCCCTTCTCTCTCTGATTCACCACCGCCCAAGAAATTCTTGGACAAGGGTCTTCCTGCACATGTAAGTTGAATTTCGAAGTTGTTCCTCTGCTTCCTACTGTAAATTTCACGTAATTCAAACATTTTGGTTTTGTATAACCTGCAGGAATCATGGGCCATCTGCAGGATTTTCAAGAAAACCAATTCGATATCACATAGGGGGCTTTCTTACGGTTGGATGGCTCCCTTTTCTGAGCCTGATATTTTCCCCACAGGCGCACAATATGCTCAGTTTAGTTCAGAGAATATATCATGCACCACAGAGACTGGATCAAACGTGCAGCAGCTGTGCAGCAACAATGACTTACAACCGCCTTCTACTTCTATATTTCCGGCTCTGGAAATTCTTCCATCATGCAAGCCCCTGAATGCGATGGCTTTTAAACCATCATTTTGGGTGAATCCAAACGGAGATCTTAGCTCCAACTTCATGTTTTCTCCTCCAGAAATAGCCAATAAGTGTACAGTAGAAGATGATTCTTCAATGTTTTTCAATCTAACCCATAGCATAGTGGGAGGAGGAGATGCGACGAGTAAGGCTGCCTCAGACAACATTGAACTTCAAGGTTCACAGCAGCAACACTTGGCCAATTTTTCTCTCAGTTCATCGCCAGAGATTCAAGAAGAGATAAGCTTTGAGAATGAAGAAACTGGATTGAGAAAGCATAGATATCGAAGTGATGATGGTGACCAGTGGGGAAACCTTCGAACTATTGGATTTCCTTTTAGTTTGCCCTCAACCATTGGCGGCGACGGGTGGAAGCCTCATTTGCCATGGGAATCTCCAAATTGCACCAGTGAAATTTCCACAAACAAGTGTTACACGTGATTTCTTGATAGTACTACTACTACTACTACAATCTATATTCCCCCATATGCACATGTATTGAACATTAAATATATACCCCAATCTCTTTTTTTTCTTCCTTTTACTGTAATTAAATCTTAAGTCCATAGCTACTGTACATATTTCTATACTTAAATACTAATATATTTCTTTACAGTCAATCTTGACGGAGTAAGGTGCTGCAGTTAGTTTAATTTTTTAGAGTGTTCTGTTTGTTGTTTTGAGTTGTGTTGTTTGTTTTTCTTTCATGTACTCGTATGGTTTTGCATTAATGAAATCTCCACTAATTAAAATATATATATATATATATTTCTGTAGAGAAACTGTATTTTTATTATTTTAATAAATAATATCAAAAATTAAGTTTCACATCTGTCAAGATGGCCGAGTTGGTCTAAGGCGCCAGTTTCAGGTACTGGTCCGAAAGGGCATGGGTTCGAATCCCATTCTTGACAAAAAAGGTTTTTTCTTGATTTTTTTTAATATGATTTGGTTATCTGGGTTGTAACAACATTTTTGCGTTAGTTTAATGACTTTTAATCATGGAATTTGCATTGTTACCCTCACCAAAAATCAACAATTTCAATCTTTTTCGAGTAAAAGATCCTCGAAGAAAAACCACAATTCAAAGCCGAAGTATCAATCTTTTATTTTGCGCATCAATTCAAAGCCGAAGTATCTCCGTAAATGTATAATTTTTTTTTTTTTTTTTATTTACCAAAAAAAAAAAAAAAAAATGTATAATGTGTTTTCTGATACAAAACCAAAAAAGGAACATGTACCACAACTGTAAAGGACTTGGACCCATGATTAACAGAGAAAAAGAGTAGCCCCCATCTAAGCATGTTTGCCTCAGTTAGGCTTTAATATATTCACATGTTTAAGAACAGAAATGATTTCCACAGCTGAAATTCCATTAGATTACTAATGTAAGTCCAGTACAAATAGGAAAGAAAATACTTCAGATTACTAAAGACTATAGAGTTCACTGTTCAAGAACAAACTAAAGTTGACACATAGTTGAAAAGCAAAAGAAGCAACTTGTACACGCTTTTGCAACATCCTTATCATCATCATAAATATAATAAAACTTCACAGAAGTTCCGCTAAACCACTGTATTTCAGCTCTTTGAAGCTAGCTTTTCCTTGGCTTTCTGAATCTTTAGAACCTTCTTCACAATCTTTTGCTCTTCAACCAAAAAGGCACGGATTATCCTATTGCAACAAAAGGTGAAAGAATAAATTAGTATTCTATCCGCAATGGATAGAGGTGAGGTAACTCAGTAACCAAAATCCTAATGACAAATGTAAAATACCTCTCCCTGACAGCACTTCCAGACAAGACACCACCATAGGCACGATTAACTGTCCTACGGTTCCTGGGCAATCTAGACCTCTTGTATTCCGTAGGTCTCCGATGAGGAATCTGAACAAGTATGTCAAAAGGTCTTGTTAACAAGGAAACATTGTTCATTAGCAAGCAACTATCACACAGAAAAGAAAACAAAAATATTGCCTACTTATCACAAATAGAAATAATAGCAAGCACCTCATAGGGTAGCTGATCTTGGTTACAGTGAAACAAATCTACAAGCTAATGCAAGACCCAAAACTAATGGCCACAGCCTCTTCCCATAGCAGGATCACCATAACTGATGGTTGTTAAGTAGTTTGATGGATTACTAGCTAACTCTTTGGCTAAATTATTCACTGTCACGGTTTTGTACATGGAAAGTATTACAGCTAAAAAGTTCATCCAACCACAAAATTATGGATCAAGAGGTGTAAATCAAATTGGAATAATTAACAGCAATCTTTCTGTTTTCTGATGTAGCATTTGTTAGATCCCACAACGATTCTATTGAGTTGCATGCGCTTCAGCAGTAAAACTGAACAAGCATACACTTGAAATGCTAAAGTTAAATCTTTTTCAAATAAATCACATAGCTCACGACATGTGCTTCCAATTATATCATTTTTCACCCGGAAGAGGTGGATACATTTGCTTACTTGACAAATACCCAGAATCCACAGCACAAATAAGTGCATTACTACGAGAATAAACAAGCTATTACTAGGAACAAGTTGTATAAGAGAGGAAAAAAAAACTCCGAATTGCATACCCCTTGGATCCTTTTCCCGGAAACTGAGCATTTGGGTCCAGTTGCTCTCTTCTTGGTGGTCTGGTATACAAGCTTTCCCCCTAATTTGGAATCAATTTTCAACCACGTCAGCAAAAACACTTCAACAATGCACCACATAAAATGGGATAAATGGAATGGAAGGTTTTAAGGCTAGCACAACTCAACCGCATATTTTATTAGACAATAGATTGAGATTAAAACAAAAAATTCCAATGTCGAAATTGTTCCGAGTAAATTACAAATTCACCAAAAACGAAAAAGAAAATAAAGAAAAAAGAAGACGAATCTATACAATCTATTAAACAGAGAAAACACAAGAAAGGAACAGAATCTCCATCCGAGACAAACAAAACAGGAAAAAATAAAATAAAATAAAGAGTTGTAATAAAAGTTACCAGGAGTTTTGACGACCCTGTGTTGGTTGGATTTTGTGGCGTAGCTATGGCGCTTTCGATATGTGAGTCGCTGAACCATCGTCTTCTCCGTCCAATCGGCACAAAGCTATTCAACGTCTGAGAGAAATATAACACCGAGGAGCCAAAAGACAGCAACTATGAGAGAGATAGAATTTATATGGATTATCTGGCCTTGATAAACCCTAGATCGGAAGACAGCTCAGCTTGCAAAACCCAACTCTCTCCCCTCACCCCCCTTCTTTTCTTGGATATAGTGCAAATTAGTCCTTTCAAATAATTAAAATCCTTAAACAAGTCCTTAAGAGTTTCAAATGTAAATTGAGTTATATCTAATTATATTTTAAAACTGTTTTTTTAAAATCAATTTGAATTATAAAAAATACTTTGCATAATAAAAAAAGTGAAAACTATCAACACTTCTCTTGGTTTTTAGTATTTAAAAAAAAAAAAAATTGAACGCATAAGGTTGAAAAAATAATATTTCCAAAAATGAAAACTTGTATGAATTTTATTCTTCCTGAACAAGTTTTAATTTTATGGATAAAAATTAAGTAAACTTATTAGCGCCGGGTGGCACAAATATATTGACTAAGAATAAAATTTAATATTTAAATTGAATAAGACTTTTTGGAGGTATGAAGAATTTAGGTTGACATTATGTGTGAGAAATGTGTCAATATTTAATTATAATTTTTGTCAACATTGGTTATTGAAATTTAACATTTTACCGGCGGTACAAGAAAGCCACGGTCCAGGCCAGGTTCTGTCCTGTCCCGTCCACACACGAACAGGACGACGCGGACAAAACACATTAGTTACAGAACAACAACTATCGTAAACATGTCAAAAACCACCGACCAATTGACGGAGAAAATTCCAGGTCATATCGCAAACTACAATTGTGTCCTCACTTTGATAAGCTTTGTCCATTATCTTTTGTAATCCTATCAGATTACTCAGATGCCAGAGCCAGTGAGAGACGGACAATGACCGGCACTAAGAAACACAGACTATGCTCTAAAAGAAAATTTCTATATATATAAGCTTAAGAATGCTACAATATTATTAACACGGGAACAACAAAAATGAAGGTTCTACCTGTATTTTCCTCTGTTCAAAACTAATATTGTTAAGCTTGTTGTGACACCATATCAGTTGATCTCTGGTTATTATGGACATATTTAAAATTCTACATACCAATTTCATATCTACTTGGGAAAAAAAGTAAAGAACTTGATCCGAATCATCCACCCTGTGCTTGCGAAATCTCTTCAATATACAGTTTCCACTTCTCAGCACTTCTTTAAGCTTCTTTTCCTTCTGCATTCATTCAAAAAAAAAAAAAACACAATTAGTTGGCTATCAACAGAAAACTCTTTCTGAGAATTTATTAGTAAGTGAAGGAAAACCTTCCGAAGAACATTTCTGACTTCTATCAGGAGATCAAGATCATCAGGGTTTTGAAGCTGAGTAGGTTTTGCCTTCTGACTTTTAACCATTAAACTACAGCTATCCTTGTCAGCTCGAATAAAGCGCCATAAAATTCGTATTGATTCTTCCATCATCTCCACTAGCATGTCACTTGTAATGGCATCCTCGGGGCTGTTACCTTTTCTTGCTCTCCTCCTTTCCTTTTTGTCCTCTGCAGAGATCAAATGTAAATTTCTAATCCATTAATAATAATCAACTTCATAAGAGAATTTTTTTAAGTTTACCTCTTATAACTGGAACTTGAAGAAGGTATCTATTGACACATCGACTCTTGGTGTAATACTGTATTCTTGGCCCTTGAAAAGGTTCATCTTCTATAAATCTCTGCATAAGGACTTGGAACTGTTGAAATTCCCCGGCGACCTCATTATACTGATGGATCAAATGCGGATCAGATTCCCACAGGTCTAAGGCCTTCTCATATTCCCAATGTAGGATTTCCCATGAAAGGCACATCTGTCCAACATAGACTACTTCAAGATCACCCTGCAATTCTTTCATAAACTTTACCATGGGATCACTGTCGCTGATTCTATGTTTCAGATGCCAAAAATTTTGTGAAAGTAGGGTTTTAAGTGCTGGACCTGAAGATTTACGACTTGAGATTGATTGAAGTGGATCTTTCAGCTGGAGAAAACCATTATAAATGAAGGGAAAAATCGAATTAGACAAAAAAAAAAAAAAAAAGATGTATTCATCATGCTCCTTTGTTCTCTTCCTATCATTTTCTTAGACTTTAGAAATACAGTGCTGCTGCTGCTGATCTCCAAGAACTTGTTTTCTAATCTCTTACCATATTCTTAATTATTTTGCTTGTTTTAAGGTGAACATATAAAGCATTTTTCAAGGACAAGACAACAACATTAATTATTATCACATCCACAGAGTATTCAGCCTCCTTTCCAAACTAAATCAGTCAGTCATTAGCTAGTAAATCTAATAAGTAATTCTTTGCAACAGAGCAAGATTCATCCATCTCCTTTAAGGACCCATGTAATTAGATTTTGTGGGTCATGGCTCTAGATTGGACAGGTTGGTCATTTTTATGACAGTGAATTAATTGGCTTAGACTGGCATTTCATGATGATAATTATGGATGGTGGTTATCTTAATGCGCCTAGCAAAAGGAATAAAAGAACTTTAAAGTGCAATGATGACAATTATTATATCAAAGATGAGAATATTTTATGAGTAAAAATAGTAAAATAAGAAATTTGTTGGATTCAAGAACTTACCCATTGCATACATCTTCTGGTAATTAAAGATATCAAATTTCCGCATCCTCTCCCTGTAACTCTTGTAGAATTTATGTAGCTCGTCCATACATTCTTCATGGTGGAATTTTTCTTCAATTTTCCAGGGTTTCAAGTCTTCTGTTATTTTTGGTGATTCAGATTCCTCTAATATGGTGGGTAAACCAGTAGCTCTGACTTTTCTGAGTTCCATCTTCAATTGTTCTATCAATTCTTGATGTTCCCACAGAGTCTCCAATTCGTTTGGATCCCCTGAGTCTAATGAATCCTTGGAAGCAACTTTTTCAGAATCGCGTGAATCAGGCAGCGTCTCGCGATCTTTATCTTTAAGTGGTTCATTGTCTGTCTTGTCTAAACCTTCATTAAATTCTTGCTCAGACAGATATTGTGACTTGGACACATCTGTATGATCTATCTGCTGTTCCTCTTCTAACTTCCATAACTCTTCTAGTATGTCGCTATCTTCTTCATCAAAGTCCTCAGATTCCCCATTTTTCTCCAGCTGTGCCACTTCGTTCCAGAAATATTCTGCTTTTTGGCCATTGAAATCCATCATCAAGGCATCAAACTCAAATTCATCTTCAAAATCTGTATCTGATAAAAACCCATCAGTAAATGAACCCATAGAGGGACTCGTAACAGAATTTGAGCATGAAGCCACGTTTTCTTCCTTCTGAGGATGAAGAAAATGGACCTCTTCAATGACTTCCTGTTTCGGCAGAGATTCATCTTTAGCTTCTTCGACTGGTTCTGCTATCTCTTCAATGGGAGGTGTTGTCTCCTCAACTTTCTCTTCATGTATCCCGCTATCCTCAGCATTAAGAGCTTCAGAAGCTGTTGCAGGGCCTAATTCCTCAATTCTAAAGGAATCCGAACAAATCTGATCATTTTCAAGATTTTCCTCTTGGATTGAATTATGGCAGTCCGAACGGAAATTAATTTGTTTAACATCAAAATGCGGGAGCTCGTGTTCCTCGACAAAGCCGCAATAACTCTTCTTTGAAATGAACTCGTACCTGCTAATACTCGTGGAAGAGACTAATTCAGAGTGGAGAAGGTCATCGTTTGCCTTCTGACTTCTGCTGAATTCTTCAAAGGTCGGAAACTTGAACCTGAAGGAGAACTCATTTTTCTCTTCCTCCATTTCTTTCTCTGACTCTGTAAAACCCACTATTACAGGTTGCTCTGTTTTGTCCTCAGACTCAAATTCGGGACAAGAATGAACAACCTCGGACGTCATTTGATTGATTTCCTCGGGAAGAACCTCCGCGCGATCGAAATCCCGACGAACCACCGTTACCCTGCACCCTGAATGGAAATTAAAAATTAATCACTCGCAACAAATAGCACCTAGAAAAGGAAAAAAGGAAATATTTTTAATTAAAGTATTGAGTACCTGAACAGATAAGTGCAGAAGAAACTGAACAGAGTAACGAAGACTCTGGAAACAGAGAATGAGAAGGAAACCAAGAGAAGGACGAGGTTTCTGGAGGTGAATTGAATAACAAAGCCCATGTTCAGAGACCATCAATCGGACAGCTAATCAGACAGAAAAAGAAAGGAAAAAGTACGGAGATGGGTTTAAATCAAAAAGAAAATTGGGTTCGAAGCAAAGAAGCAGAAAAAACAGAGAGTGAAGCGGGTCAGAGAATTCATGACAGTTTTGAAAATTTGAAAAACAAGAAATGGACAGGGCACCTGTAAACAAGAACAGAAGAAAGGAGTTGTCAAGAAAAGCAACGAATTGAATGTAGATTTCTGAGTCAGAAGGAAGTTGAAATTCGACCAAATTGGAGAGAGAGAGCATTGATGAGGGAGAGAATTCAGAGCAAGAATCAAGGATAGATAGTTACCTGCGAGCGACTAGGGCTTTTTGAGCAAACGCCGAGTTAGGAATAAGAGAGCTTTACGTGATGATCCACATAAAGCGATTGTACGAGGCTACTATGGGAGCAGAGCATAACTGTTTGGTTTTTCCTTTGTCTTTAGAATACTCTGATAAGAGATTTTTGTTTTGGGCTTTTCCTTTTCTTGTGGTATTGAAAAGTTTGGGACCTTTCTGGGAAAAGAAAGAAAGCAAAAAAAAACGAGGAAGATAGAGAGAGGGGAAAGAGAGGTGTAATTGAAAGTTTACGTCTTTGGTTGGGCTGAGGAAAAGGTTGAATTTTTACGTCAATTTGACATAATTCCGGTGGTGGATTTTTCGGGTGAAAGAGCAAGTCCGGGAGAGATAGTTTTTCCTTGCATTCATAATGAGATTAGTGTGGTCCCCATATTTTAGACTTTTTCGTGATTTCTTTTTTTTCCTTTTTTTTTTTCCTTTTTTCTCCCTCCGAATAGAAAGGTTAGTGCTCTCAATTTAGCAACTTGATAGGACAAAAAGTTTGCTGGCCCGCTCTAGGATTCGGTTCCTTCAAATTCGTCCCACTACGTTTTCCTTTTTACCCTTTTTTTTCTAATTTATTATTATTATAGCATACTTTCGCCATTACTTGCCAAAAATAATTAATATATACATGATTTATAAAAAAAAAAATGAAATTTTTTTATTTTATAAATGAGATTAATCAATAAAATAGTAAGTAAATAAAAAATTTTAGTTAGGTTAGCCTACTTCAAATAGACCTAATGAATTTAGTTTAAAATATGTTTTCTTTTTCTTTTTCTTTTTATAAATCTAGAAAAAAAAAAGAAGGTAGATATTAAATACTAAAGTAAGATAGTACATTACAGGCCACACACATTCTCTATTGTGATTTAAATGTACGGCATTTTGTCTATCGTGGTGAAGTTCACAAGTCATGGTTTTTATACGTGGCGAAAAAGATAAACCCATGAAAATTTAAATGTAAATTTTATAAAATTGTCTCCCACAGAAAAAAAAAGTTATAATAAAATTATTTAATATTTTAACCCATAAATTATTAAAAAAGTATTGACTTTTTATAAGATTTATAGATTTAAATTATTTGCATAATACTTAAATATTAATTAATTTAATTTTGTAACGGACATATATACTAAATGCAAACCAAATGGAAATAAATTTGTATGGGGGATATATTCTATTTGTCCAAACATTAATTACTTTGTTTTCTTAGTCTAAGCATTCTTTAAATGACGATGATGATGATGATGATGATGATGATGATGTAATTAATGTGCTCAACCATTTTTTGACTTCTTGAAAATTCACCCCCACACACACACAAACACACCTTTGCAGTGTGAGATTAGAATTCTCCTTAGCAATTTAAACTAATTGTAGGGGCTTAAATAAATAATTTTTTTTTTTAAAAAAAAGATCGGGCTGGGCTGGGCTGGGCTGGGCTGGGTGAGTTTGATTTTGATAGGGGGAACGAGGAAGGAGTGGGAAAAGAGCACAGGAAGTATGTATGTGTATGGCAGATATCCAACAAGTAACTTGCCGACGACCGTATCTTTAGTTAGGTAAGGAAACCAATTTTTTTTTTTTTTTCCTCTACCAAAAAATACAAACAAATAAGGTTAAAATAACGCGTTGCTTTTAATTAGTGCACATAACCAAAATTTCTCCATTCTAATTTGTTTTCTTTCGTTATTTTCCCTTCCAAAATCCAAATCCCCCCCACCGACCAGACGACATCGTGATTTGAAACTTTCTTTTCTTTTCTTTTCCCAAACGTTAATATTCCTTTTTTCTTTAAAAAAAAAAAAAAAAAAAAAAAAAGAATAGGAAGTTGAAACTACTGAATTTTACAGAGTAGGGCTGGCTGGGCGATGATTGAGTGAAAAAAAATTGACACCACACAAGGGAATTAACTGTAAACAATCAAAGAAAGTACAAAATAAAGATGGCGGGAATGGAGATAACTGACAATACGTGACGTGGGGGTGGGGACAAGTTGACTTTGTTCGAAAAATGACGATGTGAATGAGGAGACTAACGGTCAAACTTTCTATATTCTCTCAGGCGAAGCCGCCGTGATAGTAAAATATCATAGATGGAAGATTTTGAATTTCCGGATGTACCTTCCGCTGACGCAATATTTGTGACATATTTTATTACTCTTTTAATTTATTTATTTATTTTTTTTAAATCTTGAAACTTCATTTCAAATACAAATAAAATCAAACCTATATTAGCTAGTAATATATATATATACATATAAATATTATTATTTTTCTAGAGACCATTGGTCAAAACGCTTATCACGTGTCGTGCTTACTCATTTGTTAGTACATATGTATATAAAAGTTAAAATGACGGTCTAAATTATGTCTCATGAGAATGAATAGTAGTATAAAATGGCCGTAAATACATATTTTTTTGTTAAACAGTTGGCCTGCTTATCTATATATATATATATATTAAAAGAAGGGGCTGTACATGGTCCAAATTATGTTATGGGATAATGAACAATATTTTTGTTTTTTTTTTAATGTAAATATTATTATACCATCCAACATTCAATTTTGGTTTAGATTTAGCACCTACAAAATATGTTTTTTATAAGAATAAAATTTTATTTTAACTCTAATACAGTAATAAGAATTAAATGAGAAATTACTCGAAAAATAGAAAAAAAAGAAGAAAAACATTGATGAGCCCAGAGAATGGAAAAAAGTCACCCATCAGTCCTTATAGACTTTTCTCGAAAAGCAAGCCCACATAATATACTAATGAGTATCATATAAAAAAAAGTTGAAGCCCATTAAATTAACTTCGGAATTAGTGTCTCGAGTTACGTGCCCAGTCTCGTCAATCCTGCAATTTAAAATTAAAAAAAAAATTAATTAGACTAAAATAGAGGTTAGTCTGAATATAAATATTTTAAAGATCCTTAAAAACCTATTAAATTCGAATAGAGATTAGTTTGAAGGTGATTATGACTTAATTTCCATTCATAATTGAATCGTGACTGCTGGGGCTTACGCAGGTGGGCAAAATCCGGGAGAGAAAATTAATGATTGTCTTTCTTCAGGGCGGATGATCGAGGTTTCAAATCTACTGAGATGGTTAACGCCATATTAAAAAAACTTTGGGTTAAACCCTCACTCTCGAGTAAGAGTTGAATTACGAGAGCCACACACACACGTGAGTTCGGATTAGTCTTCCAGGCCCTCTTTTTTTTTTTTGTTTAAATGGATTTGAAATCTTTCATTTTTACTGGGCCCGTGGGCCTATTTTTTTTTTTTTTGGGATGTTAAGTCGGCGAGCATATTTAATACTGGGCTTCTCCACCTTTTATTGTTAAACTGACTCCATAATCCATACAACTGTCGTTGTTGTCGCGTGATTGTCTTTTTCAAAAAGAGAATGAAAAGAGGGTATAATTACATAAATATCCCTGGTTGTCCAAGCTACAAAAAATAATAATCTCTACTACTATGTACAAAAATTACAAAAGCTATTTACGATTAATTTTATTACAAAATTTTCGTATAAATTTATCATTTTAGAGACACATTCACGTACCTTTTTATTTAAGAAAGAAAATATTTTTTTTTTTTTATTTTTAACAAAAAATATAAAAATATAATTAAAATAATTTCGAGACATATTTGATGGAAACCATAAATGCATTAAATATTATTTATAAAAAAAATATATACATATATATTTGTTGAAATAATTGATGCATGAAAAATGTCAATATTCTAAAGATTACGTCCAGAGAGGCACATGATCCATCATCTGTTGTTCAAATATGGACCACACATATCATCAATGTGGTTTACAATTTTATTTCTTTTATTTCCATTTGATTTGTGTTTGAATTATTGGTCTTTTTAATTTAATAAATCACTAAAAAAAATATATTTGAAAAAGTAAAACTTGTAAGAAATTGAAAAGAATGATGTAATTTTGAAAGGAGGAATTGAAAACTACACAGATATCTATGTGCATTTACTATCATGTCCTTGAATGATCTTTGATTGGTTTTTCTTCCCTTGTCCCCCAGCACTACAGAATTACTACTATAAGAACATGCAAACAAATGACGTAATGGATGACACACACATATATACATATACATATAGAAGGTTCGTCTAAAACAAAAAGACTTTGTGAAGCAAGTTCAGAAACACATATTATCAAACAGTTGTTGAGTTCATGATTACACATATATATATATATATTTGAACTTTGAACAATATCAAAACAATGTACAATAGATTCAAGTCTCTGAATTCAGGTTAATTTCTACCTTTAAAAGTATATATATACATGTATAAATGTGATGAAAAAATAGGTCTAATGGAGGGGGCGTTCATCAATGCCTGCCTGTCTTCTAGCTAGGTGATCAATGCATCAATCAATAGATTTCCCTAAAAAGTCATCAATAACTCGGTAAAAAAGCAAATAAAAACCAGTTTCTATGAAAATGTGATTAGCCCTAATTCTTGTGGTCACCGCCTGTCTGCCATGCCATCGCTATTCGCTACGCCTTCTTCTTGGAAATGACATTCTGAGCAGACATCCCCCACCCCGACCACAAGTATATTAATATGCCTAAGACAAAACTTTCCTTGAGTTGCATTGCAACGACAATCATCCCCAACATTTCTATTCTTTTACATTGTACGTACTTCTTCATGATCATATTTGTGTGTATATATATATATATATATATATATATATATATATATATATATATATTCCTTTTGTTAAAAGATAATGAGAATTTTGTCTTATTGGAATTCAGCTGAAAATTAAACTCCCTTTCCGAAACTGAAAGAGTTAAATTATAATAAAATTTTGATTAATTAAGAAATTAGAGAGTAATTAATTAATTGTATGCATGAAAGGGAACGGACAGTCCCTACGTAAAGATAGACATTTAATGGCTTCACATGCAATTTTTGAGCGAACGCCATTTTTTATGATCGATCATGTTCTTGCTCGGTCTGATTGGCCACGAATATCTTACGATCTAAAGATTTTTCTCTATTTATCCTTTTTTTTTTTTTTTTTTTTTGAGGGCATCTGGTTTATGTCTCCATCATCTACTATCAGCATTCGGGCTGGAAAATAGTAATGGCCTTTCAATTCAGGATTTATCTTAGCTTCAAATATTATTTATCACATGCAGGGTTTGATTTTATTACAAGTGTTGACAATGACACAGAAAGGTCTTAGAATTGGGGAAACACAATGGAACATGGAACGGAAAAGGGAGTCTGGCTGGGCTATATCGTAGTTATTGCTCGACTGATCGGCGAGTAAGTAGTAGTAATGCCGAGTAAATTCTTATTATTATTATTATTAGGATGCAAATTATGAAGGATCTTTCTTTGTTTAGAAAAAAAAAAAAAGAAAAAAGAAAAAAAAATGGTTGCAGAGAAAGAGCAAATAACATTGAATGCTACGCGGTTTTGGCAAAGGGCGGAACAGAAAGGCATAGACACAGCTGACTTTAGGTAGAGAGAGAGAGAGGAGAGCAGACACCACCCACGCTAGGCAGCAGTGGTGTAAATGCACTTGCTGTCACCTTTTGACTCTTGAAAATCTCTTACTACTATTACTTACTTTTTTTAGGTCAGCGTCCTTGCGTATCATATCAGGGGGTCGGGCCGTGGTCTCGTAAATCTATTTCTATAAATGCTGATAAAAAAGAAGGTCTTGCCCTTAGAACATTGTCTCAGCTTTTATCAAGAACAACAATTAAAGAAAGTGCAGAAACGGAAGAGAAAAAAAACACACACAAAGCAAAGCTACTAAGAGGTGGAGGAGTAGTACTCAGTCATCAAATATTAAAGCCAACATTTTAGGGTTTAACTGTGTGGAAAAAAGAAAAGGGGGATATGGGGAGACCTCCTTGCTGTGATAGAGTTGGAGTGAAGAAAGGACCATGGACACCTGAAGAGGATATAATGCTGGTCTCTTATGTTCAAGAACATGGTCCTGGAAATTGGAGGGCTGTTCCAACTAGTACAGGTTAGTTCTCCTCATCCCCCGGTTATTTTTGTCCTTGTTTTTTCTTATTAGTCTTGAAATATGACTGAAAATGTTTATGCATCTTTTCAGGGTTACGCAGATGCAGTAAGAGCTGTAGGCTTAGATGGACTAATTATTTGAGACCTGGGATCAAGAGGGGTAGTTTCACTGATCAGGAAGAAAAGATGATTATTCAGCTCCAAGCACTTTTAGGCAATAAGTAAGTAAGCTTTCTTTTTAGAATTTAAATGCGGGATTTAATTTCCAATAACAATGGTTGCGAAATACAAAGTTTTTAATTAAGTAGATATATGGGGGTTTTTTGGTGCAGATGGGCTGCAATTGCTTCTTACCTTCCAGAGAGAACAGACAATGATATCAAGAACCACTGGAACACTCATCTGAAAAAGAAGCTAAAAAAGCTTCAGACAGGTTGCTACGAAACTTACGAATCCATGTCTAAAGGCCAGTGGGAAAGGAGGCTCCAAACAGATATCAAGACGGCAAAACAAGCTCTGCAGGCTGCGTTGTCACAGGAGGAAAGAACCTGCAGCCCCGTGGCCGATTCTATTCCCGATCTGAAGCCGTCGGCTGCCAGATATGACTCTTTCATCATCCGTCCTGCAGGCGGCCAAGCAGCAGCAAGTAGTACCACGACCACTTATGCATCAAGCACAGAGAACATAGCAAGATTACTTAAAGGATGGATGCAAAATTCATCACCCAATCATCCAAAATCATCAAAATCTTCAAGCACCGAGCAATCTTTTAATTATCCTGGTAGTCATGATTCTGCGTGTAGTAACAACAAAGGGAGTGCCGAGAGCAAAAGAAGCAGAAGCAACAGCATAGATTTATCCGAAGATTTCGAATCTTTATTTGGGTTTGAGTCATTTGATTCTACAAATTCTTCAGAATTTTCTCAATCTACTACTACTACTACTACACCAGAAGAACCCACAAAAGTTCCGTTGGAAATGTTGGAGAATTGGCTACTGGATGAAGGTTACAATAATGTTCTAGGGAAAGATAGCTTTTCTTTTGATGAAGATACAGATTTCTTTTAGCTAGCTACAATTCATTCATGTATTCTTTTTTTCTCTAAATTTGTTTTTTTTTTTTTTTTTTTGGGTTGTTGTTGAGGTCTAGTGAGATCATATTTAGTGATTTCGGAGGATTAATTTAACCAAATATATCATTCATTAGTAATTTGACGACAATTGTGTAAACAGTCCAATAAGTGGAATTAATTAATATGTTGGTGGCTTTGTTTTTTCAACTGTTCGAACACATAATGTAATAACGGCTGCTAATACATAAAAAAAATTATTGTCTTTTTCTTCCATTTCGATATATCCTGTCCTGTTCATATTCGCAGCAGATCCCAACATATGTGGAGGACTGCTAAAGTTAAGTCAAAACTTAGAAACATATTTATAATTTTATAATGACTCACACATTCACATTGCCAGAAACACTCAAAAAAAAAAAATATTAATATATAACTAAAATTTTAATGTCATAAATAATATGAAGGGAGAAGTATAATCATAAATCAAAAGTGGGTAAAAGTGGGCAGATATCCACATGCTTAAATGACAGATGCATGTGCAACCAGAGAAAATCCCCCCCATAAGTAAACCTCGACACGTGGGAGATATTTACTAATCCGAGTATTATAATTATTAAAAAAAAAAAAAAAAAAAAAAACCTACACTCCACATATAATATATATTAAATTAAATTTTGTAATTAAAATCACATGTCCAAATCATAAATTAATTTAAATAAATCTTATAATACATGATTATTTAATTTTAAGCGTGTTATTCATTCTTTGGTTTAAACAAATTTTATGATAAAGTTTCCAACAATATTTAATTATTTATTTTATTGGTGTCATCATGATTCTATATGGACCGAATCATGAGATATATATATATATATATATATATATTTGGGCTTCGTTAGGAGATATAATTCAATAAAGGTGGATCTTGAAACTAGAGTAATGGGCCTATTGGGGCTTTACTATTTTAAGAAAATAAAAAGCGAAAAATATGATAACCAACCCATATGCTATTTTCATAACCTATTAGGAGTGTTAAAAATATTTCTATAATTTATTCCAAGTTATTATTATTATTATTTAAAATCACACGTACAAGTTATGATTATGATATTTGTCAATCGATATTTATTGATTTCTTTTATTTAAAAAAAAAATAAAATTAAGATATATACACACGGAAAAGCACGTAATACAGAAAATACAATCACTTCAACATCATTTTCATTGGCCATCTTTGTTTTATTTTTTTGAGAAAAGTTTAAGCAAGGACACTAAACACAAAAACAAAAACTAATCGTCCCGATTGTCAGGTTCAGTATGCGGTACAACTCCCCGCGGTCAAGAAACAAATAAAAGAAGAAATAAACGTTGCTTTTCAAACTCCACTACTTCTAATTCCGTCAATTCCACTGTAGATTCTTGATTTTTTTTTTTTTTTTTTTTTTTTAAAAAATGTGATATCTAATCATAATTTTAGAAATATTTGTGTGTGTATTAATTGGAGGGTCCACAGAGAAATATATTAAAGAATAATGCAAAGGGATATATGGTTGGTTTAGAGGAGAAAGCTGTCAAAAGTGATAAAAACAGGAAAGGAGAGCACGATAAGACCGCTTCTCTGCCCCCTGTTAGTAAATAAACACCAACTTTCTCCATCTTCCACTTACATAATTAATTAAAAACCATAATTATTGTCTTCTCTCCAATATATATACATATTTTCTCCAGAAATATGAAAAGAAAGAAAAATCATGGTTTACAGGTCTAAGATGCTCTGTTAATGGTCCCCAAGAAAACGGGACCAATATATTTGAGTTATTTCTCAAAATATAGTAACTTTTAGAATTGTTATCAAAATTTGGTACTCTATTTTGCCAAAGTAGAGACTTATTTTTTTTAAATAAAATATTCAATTTTTACTTTATCAAAGTAGAGCATCATTTTTTTAGTAAAATATTTTTTCAATAAAATATGTAGATATAAACTAAATTTTTTATTAAGATAAATTTTTATTTAAGTATATATGTCATAATTAGGTATAATTTAACATTTTCATTTCTTATAAAATTTTTTATATTATTAAAAATTATACATTAAAATTTAACATTTATTATTTAGGGTTTCTAAATTTCTTTTTTTTTAAAAAAAATTTAAGATTTATGTTAAAAAAATGTATACAATATTATTTTAATATTATAATATATTATAATACTTAAATAAAATTTCAAACATGCGTACACCACGATTGACAATACTTTTTTTTATTTATTTATTTTCTTTCATGTTTAAAAAAAGACATTACCATATATACATACAAATATATAAGTTTACCAAATCTATATAATTATTTTCTATATGATCATATTGGTTGTTATATTATATATAGGAGAATAATTTTTTTATTTGAATAAAAGATTTTTTATGTAAATATATAATATAAATTTATTAAATTACTTAATTCAATTCAAGAATATAAAAACAAATCTTAAATTAAAATTATTTGAATATATAAACACAAATCAAAAAAAAAAAAAATTACTTTACATAAATACATACAATATTATTTTAATATTATAATATATTATAATTTCAATTGATTTTTACATCACTTTGTTAAATATAATATAAGTATAATAATTAATAATAAATATAATCTATATTATGAAAATTATAATTTTTTTTGGAAAAATTATAAAATTAAAATTTATAAATAAATTTAAAAAAAAAAAAAAAAATAAGGAAGGAAAGTAGACTCTAAATATTTTATTAAAAAAAAATGAGCCTTTTAAAAAATAAGTCTCTACTTTAGCAAAGTAGAGTTACTATATTTTGGAAAGATGGTTAAAAAATAACCATATTTTGGAAACAATTTCAAAAGTTGCTATATTTTGGGAAATAACTCAAATATATTAAGGGGGGTAATTCCTTTTCTTTTCTTTTTTAATTTTTGTAAAATGGGGTTGGGTTGGTAAGAAGCAAACTTGCACTCATCCTTTCATTATCTTTCCCCCAAAGTCCCATCAAATTTCAATTTTTCAATTCTGTCATCAATCTCCTCACTCCTAATTAACTACCCATTCCATTTTCCTCTTCCTCCATTATTTTATCTCGGTTCAACTTACTTATTACTTTCTTGTATATATCATTTGGTGATTTTCGTATAATAAAAACTTATAACTTATGTCTTAACCACAAAGTTTTTTTGGTTTCATTTTCATATAAGAAATTTAGGATGAGACTTTGTAAAATAAGACTTAGAATTAATATTTAATGTGGGAGAATATATATATATATATATATATATATATTCATGCAGATCGCCCAACCAACCCTACACCTATTTGGAGCTCCATTTTTTGACAGAGTTTTTGGTGCATTTCCTGAATTGCCTCAAAGGTGAAAAAAAGGTTTTAGAAAAGTGCATCATTTGTCTCCCTTATTTTCTGCATATCTTGCAAATTAGATTCGCCCAATTTTAGATGGGAACCATCACTGTGACCCGAATCCATCATAACAAAACTATCTTGGGCTAGACAGCCCTAAAACACTGAATTGTTGTACCAAAAATCATGGAGCTTCTTATCCAATAATAGAAAAAGAAACTTCCCCCCCAACATCGATCGCTCTAATGCAAAATGAAAAATAAAATATTATACATATATATACACACTAGCTAGATGTGTAGAATCATATATTCTTCATTTTATTTTCTTTAAAATTAATGTCAATTATTTAATAATATATATATATATATATATATATATATATATATATATATATGTGAGACGATGTATTAAGCATAACATTTTTTTTTTATAAAAATTAGCAAATTAAATTTAATGGAGAATAATTCCCTTAGTATTTTCTTTCAAAAAAAAAAAAATAAATAAAAATTCTTCATCATTTTATTATTTTTCTTTCCATCTTTTCCATTTTTCCATGTTCCTAAAATTCTATACACGTTAAGAATATCTAACTTATAACTAACCAAGAGGCAAATATATGTGTCCCTCCTGAATTGTAAAAATAATTTGGCAAACTTACATTTTCACATTTATGTATATATATATATATATATATATATATGCTTGTCACTCTCTATCCTTATAAGAATAAGAATATGATAAATTATTGTTATTATTATTTTTAAATGGTGTAAATTGATTTTCGCAATGAATCTACAAATTTTTATTAATATTCTATCCCTAAACTAATTAATCCGGAAGTTCAAGAAAAGTCTAGTCTTAGGGAATAATGATTTAGTTAATGAAACAGTTGTTAATGTGAATGATGACACCCTAAGAAATTATTATTGTTTAGAAAAACAGATGTGATTGTGAACCACGATTTTGCCTTTTCTTTATCTGTTAGTGATGGAAAAGCTCCTTTTGTGTTTAGTAGTGTTTAGCAAATGGATTACTTTTATATATATTAGTATTTGCATTGCTTTTCGTAACGGTGGATGCATGCATTTTATATATTTCTATTTTAGGTAATTTATTGGACTAAAGCTGGAAATATTGAGCGGTATGCATTATTTTTACTATATTCATATTCCATGCACCGAATTATCCTCCCATTATGTATAATTATTTCATTTATATATGCGTTCTCTTATTCCTTAATTCTTCTTTCTCTTCTTTAAGTAGTAAGACAAAATAATAATAATATTTAGTTTTTCAAGCAAATAATAGAGGGGAGAAGGCTAAAGTAATATGTATATATTGTGTATCTATTTATATATGCTTAATTAAGAAGATGCCTTTCAAGATCAACTAAATTATTGGCCACAGAATATTTGGATGATTTATTTATTTTTATTACTCCAATTTTTTGGAGCCACACAAAGAATATTTGGTATATATGTTTGTTGAAACTGATTGAACTTTAAGTTAAATTAATCACGTAGAGGAGAAAAATAATTAGAAACCATCCTCAATCGGTGAATTTTTTTCCTACAAACTATATATATATATATATATATATATATATATAAACACACACGTTGGGATCTGCCGCTGTAAATAGTAACCGAGGTAAAAGAATTTAAAGTAAATCTTGAAAAGAAAAAATGAGTCAAAGGTTAATTTACTGGGGGTATAAGTATCCCCTGTAGGGTTAGGGTTTTCATGAACAAAAAAAAAAAAAAAACGAGTCAGCAAGCACACATTTTTTTTTTTTCTCTCTCTCTCTCCAAGGGGTAAAAAAGAAAGAAGAAAGAAGAAAGATTATTTTTTTTTTTTCTTCTTGTGAATTCTGAAAGACATGAAGAAGCGTCAAGTGGTGATAAAGAGAGAGGAGAGCTCACGATGCAGCTCGAACTCATCTTTTACGGTTAGAAGCGTGAGGTACGGTGAGTGTCAAAAGAATCACGCAGCTGGTGTAGGAGGATACGCTGTTGACGGCTGCAGGGAATTCATGCCATCCGGTGACGATGACGCTGCTTCCCTTACTTGTGCTGCTTGTGGATGTCACAGAAACTTCCACAGAAGGGAGGACCGAGCTGAGGTAGTAAGCGATGGCTCTTCCCCAACCTCCATTAATGGAACATAAACTTTTCATCCTTTACTTATATATTATTGCTTCTCTCTCTCTCTCTCTCTCTCTCTCTCTCTCAAGATATATATAGTTCTCTAGTGTAAGGGTGCTTTGCGTTTGTGTGTTTGCTTTAGTGTGTTTAATTTCTTCTATTGAAATCAGTATTTACCGATTGCTCCGTACTGAGTTTGTTTTTTTTTGTTTGTTTTATATTGTTTATGACTTAATATATGTGAAGAAATGAAATATCTTTTTACCTTAAACTTTAACTGCTTGTATCTCATGATCTTGAACATATTTATATATCTATAGGATAGGATGTGCGATAAATAAATTCATCATGGAGAATTAGAGATTTCAGCGCTGTATTATTAGTTTAAGGAACGGAATTAAGGAGTAAACTTCTCGCGCACTATATTTTGGTATGTAGCATTTTGATCACCCTACACAAGGTTGGTTTAGTCTTGCTTTTTTATTCAAAGTTTTTCTTCTTTTTTTTTTTCTCTTTTTTTTTTTTTGGGGCCCATACAAAATCACCACTTCTTAGGGTTATAATAAATATGTGTTGTTACTTCTAGTCATGAGGAGTTCATTGGCCTTATAGATTTGGTGAGTGTGTGCTAGAAGAAATGATTGTACTGAAAAACTATTGTAAATACTATGTATCATCAGGGATCACCTCTTCTCTCCTCTCCTCAGTCACATGTGTGTGTATATATATATATATTAGGGTTTTGAAAAGAAAAAAAGAAGAAAAAAAAAAAAAAAAAAGGGGTGGGGGGTGGGGGTAAGCAGTTAAACACCAACCGCAAATGAATCTGAGATGTCCTGATCAAAAGCTGTAACTTGTAGCTAGACCCATAAATTAAAACCATAAATTATATAAACTACTAACTAAGAGGAAATAATTCATGATATATATATACATATATATATGCCATACACGGAGAAGCCAGAGGCAAAAAGTGCAAAACTTGGGCATGAACAAAGAAAATAATTATAGAAGAACTAAAGGGAAATGAGATAGCACGTTAGTGCTCTTCCAAAACCATGCTGGATATAAGCCATGTGCATTGGATCAGCAAAAAGTGCAGGAGTTAGGTAATTGAGTATGGAGCTAGGGAGCAACCGCTTAGGTATACGTTAATTTCTTCTTCTTCTTTTGTTTTTAAAATCAGGTGGATGTCAAATCTTCGATTTGGCAACGTCAATCACCATTCGCATGTTTCTTGTTCTTCCTGATCTCTCAATCTCAAATTTTCGAAATCAGAAACGGCTACCAATTTCAGCCATTGTAATTAACACACACATGCATGAACCATGCATGCATTGCATAAAAGATAAAACCACCCAGATTTCGTTCTTTTTGTTTCTTAGCCATGCACTCCCCCTTCCCCCATCCCCCACCCCACCATTCGGATTAAATGGTTTTCCCTAGCTAATACATCACTGTAATAAAGATTATATATGTCTCCTTGGGATAAAAGTTAAATAGTTAAAAAGTTTTTTATTTTTTTATTTTTTTAACCTAATTCTAAGTTCCACGTACTTGTCATTTGTGGGATCTTTAATTTTGTCTCTTTAGTCAAACCAAATTATGTTGGAAAATCAATGAATTCATGCACCCTTTTAATTGAAGATATGGTTTGACGATATTTATTTCAGACCGGATACTAAGTTGACAGCTGCATGCTGTGCGTTTCAATTTGACATTTGATTATTTGTGTCTCATTAATAATGGATCTCAACCAATATAACAACCTTGAAATACCCTTTTCTCTTTAAAAAAGAAAAAAAAGGAAAAAAAAAACCAATATAATAACCTCTTTTTTTTTCATTTTTTTTTTTTTTTTTTTTTTTGGTAAATCAATATAACAACCTTAGGAGAAGAAATTCTTTGTCATTAAATTCAGAAATTGTATGCCTCTTATTTGAACTTACATTTTATAAGGGCAGGAAAAACAGCCCAAATATTGTATTGGGCATTTGACATGTTATTAAATCATTGATGCTTGAGAAGTAAAAAGTACCCCAAAAAAAAATTAAAATTTTTTTTTTTTTTTTTTTTAACCTTTCAAATCAAATTTCTGGGCTAGTTAGGCCCAGAATATTTAAATTTCATTAGAGAAAACAAAATCATATTACTATTCTTTTTAATTTGTTGATGTTTTTTTTTTTTTTTTTTTTTAATCAATATCATGGGAGCAAATCTTGTCGTCAACACTTCTCTCACTCGTTGAATGGCTTTATTTGGGGGACCAGCAGCCCATTACCTTAAAACACTTATAATATTTATTTGGGCCTCGTTAAACAAAAAGCCCATTTCAGACCTTTACTTGGATCGATAGGTGTATCATTTCAAGCCCAGCTCCTAAAACCGAAAAATGGAGTAAATAATTATTCTTTTACAATTTTTTCAATCAAAAAAATATATATATTCTTTTTCATAAGGAAAATCTATTACCTAATAACAGCAGGTATAACTTAAATTTTTTAAATACTCTCACACTTAATTACTACCATATTTTTAGTATTTCTCTCTCTTACTTTCCTTCATCCCTCACTCTCAACTCTTCTCTTCTTCCATTAATTTTTTATTTTTTTTTAAAATAAATTTTATCAATTTGAAACAACTTACGACCAATTTTATTTTCAATATTGGGTTTGAAATGTTCATAAAAATTAATTTAGATAAAAAATATGTAAAAGAGACTTGTTTTAATAATAGTTTACTATAGAATATGTATCCTTTTAAAATAAATAGATAAAAGTTAATGTAAAAAGGTTGGATTTTTCAACCTAATTACGATATCAGTCGAATTCATCATTTGATTTCATTTCAAAAAAAACCGTAAATTACTGCATTTAATAATTAGGTAAATAGTTTAGTATATATAGTTTTCAATGGAATATATTTAGGAAGAGGAGTGATAATCTTGAAAATTTGAACACGTGAAACAGATTCTGGAAAATGATGCTTCCCTAACCATTATTTGCAAATTTGCACACAAGGTTGAAACAAGTACCAGCATTGGCCATGTGAATGTTTTACTAAATTAAGCATTTGTAAAAAAAAATAATAATAATAAAAAAAAAAAAAACATATCACGATACGTTTTTCAAATCCAAACTTAGCCACCACCACTGATGACAAGTTCAAATCAAACACCCACATTTGCTAATTGCGTACCACACCACCACTGATCCTTCCCAAACTTTTTTCCACGCCCAACCGAAACCCATATATATTAATAATAATACTACAAAATGATGATGACGACAACGGGTTTTCTTGTGCCGTCATGTTTCGTACTGCTTTTTTCTACCAAATATTATATATATATTTTAAAAAACAAAATGGGAAAAACAAATTCGTTGCACCGCTTCTTACTGGAAGAAAGAAGAAGGCATTTTCTGTTTGAATTCTTTTTCCCATGTATGACAATATTCACCGCCGGGAGTGCATTCCTTGTAAATAAGAGTAAAAAAGAAAATTGGAAAAAAAAATACGCTAGAAGAAGGGCTTGAACCTTCGACCTTGTGGTTAACAGCCACACGCTCTAACCAACTGAGCTACTCCAGCTTTGATGTTGGTAAATTTTTTAAAAAAAAAGCTATATTATAAAACTTTTTAAATATTAATGAGAAGAGAGAAAGGATGAAGAGCTGTGGTGGTTAAAGAAGAATTGAAGGGAAACTGAGAAAAGAAAGTCGTATAAACTGGGAAGCAAATGGTGGCGGGAAGTGTCTACAAGAGTGCCAAATTAGGGTAGACAAAGAAAAAGAGGTCACTCATTTGGTTATTAACTCGGGAATGTTAAAGATAGATAATTTGAAGTAGTTCCAAGTTTGTTTGAATTCCTTATGCCCCGCATTTAAAACGTTCCTCTTCCCCGACAATTTCCACCTTAAAATTCAAACAATTATAAATTAATTTCAGTTAGTGTGGACTTGCACTTTGTCTTCTTCTCCAATTCCCTAAATTTCTTTTTGTTATACAGATAGATCGATATCTTCAGTAGCTGTTACATTACATTATCTTTTATATATTATTTACCACGTAAAATCCATGATAAACAGACATAATATAAAACCCATGAAATTAAACTAAAAAGAAAAAAATATGGGGAAAGAAACTTAAATAGCGAAGGGGTTGCAGTAGAATTAGAATAGAAGGTGAAAAATAAATGTAAATGGAGTATTAATTCAAGTGTTCAAAACAGATTTGAGAATAGTCAAGTGTTTGTGGCCAAGTTAGCAGTAAAACTGTCCCAAATACTCTCATTGCCCAAAGGGTAGGAGTTCGACACCTCATTTCGATTATAGTGCTGTCGGATCACAGGGTTGAATTAATTTCAGATACCATCACATATTTGGGAGTAGATATGTTGGGACAGAAGAGAAATTATTACAGCGAACGACATAGGTACCGAGCGTCTCATTCCTATTGTAAAGACTTATCGTGTGGAACGGGACCGCCCTCTAGGATGCAATAAAGTGCACTGTTTTTTTTTTTTTTGCCCTTTTTTCTTTTCTTATATTTCATTAATTATGATAAATATTTTGCTTAATAGTTAGTTGTAGGGACTGGAGAGGAGGAGAAGTACGTGGTCCTAACTCCTCTGCCCTTTGCTTTACTGCTTTCCATGTTTGGAATATTTCCCCGCCATTTATTTGTTCAACCTATCTATTTACTTCTCTCTTCCATTTCTTACATTACATCCACTACTAGTATATAGTACATCCCCTTCCTTAACACTACTAGTGGGTTTTCCTTTTTCAAATAAAAAAAGAATTCTTCCAGATTACTAAAGTAATGTTTTTTTTTTTTTATATAAATAAAAAAAAAAAAAAAAAAAAAAATGAAATGAAATAAAATAATTGGCGTAAGTAACTACAGAAGAAGAAGTAGTAGAATCGGTGTCCTGAAACGAAACGTACGCCCCACCACCTACCGAATTAAAATTGGGTACTGAAGTGTAGGATTCCAATAGAATACAACTACTGGTAGTTATCAAACTCGGATTCACTACCACCAAATATACGGATGGAGACTTTCTAACCCTTTTCTATATTATTATACACACAAAATAAATTAAAATCATTTAAAAAATTTCTTAATTTTGAAATTTGGAATTTCATATTACTCGTTTAATAATATATCATTGAAGTGTTTATAAAAATAATAATAATAGGCAAAAATATCAGGTCAGGACAAGAGAGGGCAAATTTTTATCTTTTTTCTTTTCAAATTTAATTTATCAAAAGGAGGAACAAATAATAATAATAATAATAATAATAATAATAATGTTAAAAAATAAATAATTAAAATTTGGTGAAAAAGATTTGGCCCGCTCAAGTTGCATAAGTGAGAATTGATATGGCCTTGTTGTTCTGACACATTATCGCGTCCCAAATTATGATTCTCCTCACCAAACGCATATCTTCCAACTTTCCTCTTGGCCACTTCGCCATTGCCAGAAAATATTATTATCCAATTTTTTTTTTTTTTTTTTCTCTTACCCGTAAATTTTATTAGGTAAAACTTGGCTACTCACATCTGGAGCCGCAATTTTTTACCATCTTTGCCTGCTAACTTAATAAATCACAACACCAAAGACGTTTTCTAACATTTAATTCACCCCAAGTTAGCTTATGATGGATTTCCATAAGTTAAAGTAAGAATAATACTGAATTAGACTCCAACCCCAGCCTACTAATTCTTTATAATTATTACGGTTCCTATATATCAAAAATTACATGGAATCGCATATTGAATTGAATTGCGGTGGAGAGAAACTGAACCAACCAAACAAACAAAGCCATGTTAAGGTTGTTAAATCTTGAGAATCGAACATAGTTATAATATAAATAAATATAATATGCGCCCCCTCAAGCTAACCAAGGAGAAATGACTTCACCAATAACCAGAACCCAAACAACCCACAAGATGGTGATGGACAAGACAGCATACTTTCATCATCTTTCTTTTACTACTATTATTATAATTACAACAACAACACAAACGGAAAGGAGACTAACTTCCCTTAAAAGGAAAGAAATAAAGCAACCTTTTTTTTTTTTTTTTATATTATCCGAGTCCACTGTCTTTGTTTGGCAATTATTAATAATTTAATCATACTTATCATAATACATCTCCAGAATCAGCCGCACCAAACATCATATACTACTTATTATGTCTACATTTGGACAGTCTTAAGAAACTTAATTAGAGTCAAAGCACATCAAACATAAGCTTTACTTTAAGCAACCACATTCTAAATTAGTACTAAATATAATATAATAGAAGATAAGATCCAAACTAAATTAAGAATACAGACAATAATTTTTTATTTTTATTGACTAACACTAACTCCCCAAAATCTAATTTTATTTAAAATACACAAGAATAATTAAAAAAGGAAATTTATTTTCTACCGAGATTATCCACATTATTGAAGTAGTGGCCTGTAAAGAGTGTAGTGTTGGATAAAAAGGCCAAAAATTGATACTTAAAGCACTATTTGGCAATTATCAAATTAAGACAAAGCAAGAAAAAACGAAATGTTTAACTTCTGACAAAGAACAAATTGTGGTGGTATATGTTCAAATCCACTGGAAAAGAAAGAAAGAAAATGCGATAAGATATTGGATGATCAAGTTGCTCCGGCCTCATCTACAATTAACACCCATTTCTGCTACTTTATCTCAGACAAGAGTGAAGAAAACGCTTCCCCCCTCTCTCTCTCTCTCCTCTTTCTCTCTCCCCTAATTCCTAACCTCATTAGGTAGACCTGGGAATCAAATCCATTCTGGTCCATGCAACAATTAAAGCCAACTATGAAAAAAGTTAATTAGAAGAGAAGGTGGGGGGATGTTCACTTTTGCCAGAATCAGAAAGTGGGGAGAAGTGCAGGGAAAAAAGAAATCAAAATCACAAATTAAGCTAAAATAAGAAAATCAGTTAATTATATATATAGATATATGGCGAGAAGATGAAAAATAAACAAATTTCGGTTTCCATTGAACAATCCCTCCATTGTTATCCTCACCAGCTTCGTCGATGACTAATCCATTCAACAGCTAAAAAACAAGATTCAGAGAAAAATAAGGGAAGAAGAAGAAGAAGAAGAAGAAGAAGAAGAAAACTAATTAAGAAAAAAGAAAAGAAAAAACAGTAACTAGATATAGGAGCCTCGCTGTTTCTCCCCCTTTTTCTCTCTCTCTCTCTCTCTCTCTCTCTCTCTCTCTCTCTCTCTCTCTCTTTCTCTCACTATTCTAATAATAAGAAGACTTATTTTCATCCCTTTTGTCAATCAAAGATCAAGAAGAAGAGGAAGACCCATTAGTAGCCACGACGACGTGAGCACTACTATTAATATTACTACCACTATTATGCAAGTGGTGACTTAGCTCTTGACTGTGGTTGTTGTTGCTGTTTTTGTTGTCATTGTTGTTGCTTTCGTGATTTTGGTGGAAGTGAGTAGCGAAATCAATAGTATTACTATTACCATTGTTTGCTGCGACGGCGATGGGAGTCGGATTGCTGCTGCTACTGTTCGGGGTGGTGGTGGTGGTGGTGTTAGCTTGATCTTTCCTTCCAAAAGTATTCTTATTGTTATGCATCCATACCTTCAGCACTCCTTTGTCTACCCCGATTTCATTGCAGAAATCTGCGATCAACTCTTCGTCTCTCTTCTGCATCTTCCACCCAACTCTCTCTGCGAATTCCAGCATTTTATCCTTCTGATCTTGGGTGAATTTCGTCCTGAATCGCTTCCGCCCATTTAGATTTACTCCGCCACCAGCTCCGCTGTTGTTCCCAGTAGGGGTCATGGGCAAGTTGCTGTCTTGCGGTGGACCCGACAAGCCTGCACTCAGAGCAAGGAGCATGTGGGGAGCGGAGGGATAGTACGAGGAGGAGATCGGTGGAGGAGAAGGGGAACTGGGACTACTGTGGCCGCCGCTACTACGGTGAGGGGGAGGGTGACTAGGAGGAGGGAGAGGATGGTGGCGGTGGTGGGGCTGATACTCGAGGGCGGCGGTTGTATTTGGAGGATGAAGGGATTCCTCAGGCTCGCGGCGGTGGAAATTCCGGTGGCAACCACAGGCAGCGCATTTTAGCGAGGTGGGGTCGGTTGGGGTGGCAGTGGGGGAGGGCATGAACTCTCCACAACCGTCCACGGCGTGACCTCCTAAGCTGGCAGCGTGGTTCTTGAGGCATTCTTTGTAAGAAACAACGGCGGTGTTGTGGTGGTGGTTGTTGTTGTTGTTGTTGTTGTTGTTGTTGCTGCTGCTGTTGTTAAAGCCGTGGTGGTGATGGTGATGAAGAAGAGGCAGATGACGCTTGAGAACTCCGTTAGAGAAAGAAAGGGGCTTTGTCGGTTGGATCCGAGTAGGAGTTTCGGTTTCAGCTTCGGGAGTTTTGACAGTGGTGGTGGTGGTGGTGGCGGTGGTGGTGCTGTTTATGGTGGTTATGTCCATGGCTGAAACATCTAGAGAGGGACAGGTTTTATCTAATAAGAGTTGATAATTAAAGTTAGGGTTAGGGTTTTGTACAGGAAAGAAGCATCGTTATCCATGGGAGATGAAAAGAAGAAGAGAAGCTTAGGAAGAGAAAAAAGAGAAGAAATGAAATGGTTTTGCTTTGGTTGATGATGATGATGATGATGAGTAGTGATGACTGTAGATAATAAAAATCTCGGTTTTGTGGTCGTCCTTCTTAACCACTCGGTTTTTTTTTTAACCCGAGTTCTAAATCCATGGTTAACTTTCCTCACCCCACAGCCTATCCCCTCCCCCCTCCCCCCACCCCACAAAGTTTAAAATAATTAAATTAGATGTGGTGCCATCGTCATTTCCTCCCTTTTTTAATTGTAGGTCATTCCCCGGTTTTCTTTTTTTCACCTTAATCTTTTAAAATGTAAAATATTTTATTTTTATTTATATTCTTTCATAGAATTGTAATTAACAGAAAGTAACAATATAATAAATAAATATTATTTAATTTCTTAAAAGAGGATAAAAATAATAATGAAAGATATTAGTAATATTTCAATTAAATATTTTTTTTTTCAAAGTTATTAGTAATCATAGAAAACCATAATAATAGTAATAATAAATTAAAACAATATTAAAATATATTTTTTTAGCTCCTGTATTTAATATGTTCAAAAAGTCAAAATTGTATTATTATATGTATTCAGAATTGTACTTGATCAATTATGAATTCTTAAATACCAAATAAATTTATAATTTAATTACACACTAAGTATTTTAACACTTATCTAAAGTGTTTATTTCCCAAAGTTAATTATGGGCTTACTCATTTATTGAAGACTTTAAATTTATTTATATATATATATATATATATATTATTTAATGGAAAAATTAATTTTATCACAAATTCATTTACAAAGTACTGAAATGTAATATTTTTTATTTTAATATTTTTTTTAATAATTATTATTATTCTTAAAACTTGTGGACATTTATTTAATTGGGAGACGAATAACAGATAAGAACCTATGTTAGACTTTTTTTTTTTTTTTTTTTTTTATGGTTGCTATGTTAGACTTTTATATTTGATTTGAATTTAATTAATTATTATTATTAATTTTCTCAGCGGAAGTAACTATTTCAGTTGACAGGTAAACAGAGACAGACACGACCTGGTGGTCTGATGCATTCACTGCACTGCCCTTAATTTGTCAAAGTTGACAGGAGCTGCAGATCTTTCTTTAACACACACCACCTCTCCGAAAATAATAATAAAGAATAAAAATTTCGCATTTAAAGACTGAACTACCCTCTGAATGGACGCAGTACGTCACGTGATATTGAGAGTGTAGAGGGGTTAAAGAAGTCATTTCACAGACGGTAAGAATACCTTCTGAAATTATGTTTTCTAGGGGAAGGGAGAGGAGGAGCCTGTGGTGCTGACAGAATTTTGAGACGTTGAACGCGGCTGTCTGAAATGGTACACACAAAGAACTATACTACTGTAAATCAACGACGTCGTTTGTTCGGTGTTTGTGGGGGAATTTTTAAAAGATTCATTGGTACCGTAGTACGTAAGCTTTTTTCTTTTGGAGTTTAGTGCATGAATAAAAGAGTAGTTAGCGAGTAAATAAGCATAATTAAGGTAGAATAAAGTATGATAAAAGTCCTGCCACGCATCTTTAAAAGTATGTTTATGCGGCGACACGTGGGTCTTCTCCTCTTGCTTCTTTTTATGCCACGTGTATCCTGCTTAATCTTGGGATTATCATAATTGCCGTCATCAATTTCATTTTTTATTTTTCTTTATTACACAAAATACTACTAGTATTTTATTTAAAGGAGATTTTTTATTTTCTTTAATATTTTAGGGGGGAAAAAAAAAAGGATAATGCAGAGGGGAACTGTTATGACTTATGGGTGTGCACTGAATGTGGTGGAAATAAGGACTTGGGAGTATGGGATTCATTAGTCCCGAATTTAAAGATAGCCTAAAGGGGGTAAAGATTGATACCAGGTGGGTATTCATACGCCAATTCAACGGCTGAGATCATCAATCCAATCATGTAAATAGCTGCAAAGGTTTGATCATCGGTCTCTGCACCCAACCGTACATCGATCTTCGTAATAATCAATTTCATTTATATTCTGCTCCCCTCTATTTTTTTGTTTTTCAAATAAAAGGTAACAAATGATGAATTTAATTTAAAGGATTTTGCTAATATTAGAAGAAAAAAATATTTGAAGAAATACACTAAACAAATCTTCCTTAATATATACAAAAAAATTAAGGTCTCTATAAAATAACAAAATAAGTAAAAATAATTATGGATTTTTTTTTTTTTTTTTTTGGAAAAAGAAATAGTAAAAACTGTTTTTTATGGAATTGTTTTGCTATCATTATATGGGTAACAGGAAAAATTTGTTAAATAAATTAGGTACTGGTACATTCATAATTGAAACACAAATAATTCAACAAATGGAAGAAAGGGAGCAAAAAAAAGAAAAAGAAAATCTATATATAGAACATGTATTGGATTTTGACAATATTGATTCACAACTGTAAACACTCCAACTGTCCCATGTTGACATAGTACTAGATTAGTGAATTACATCATTTATTTTTATTTATTAAAAACTTAAGTTAATATTTATTTCTTTATCTATATAGTATTTGCCAATTGATTTTTATTATCGTCATTAGTTTTTTTTAAAAAAAAAAAAAACATAATTATGTTATTTTAGTATTTAAATTGTGACAAAATTTACTAAGATGTATTCTAGTTAAGTCAATTTAATTAATTAAATAAATAATAATATAATTAAGTAATTAAATATAAAGCATTAAAACATTAACAATATTTTTTTTATTAAGGTAATATTAGTGAAAGTTTCTCTTAATACTGTCATCATAATAATAAAAAATTAAAATTTCAATTACCTTTAAAAAAAAAAAAAAAAATGAATGAATGTGATATCCGAGTCCGACTACGTTGAACAGAGTACCTAAATGAATGAATGGTTTTAAAAACCCGCCTAACGCTACTAATTTGATAGGCTACTTTTGTGTAAAAACCGTGCCTGGATAGACTAAAGTCGCAAAAAGTTTGGTCTCCCCCACTTTTCGTTACTCGGAAGAAAGAATTTCAAAGGCATAATATTTAATTGATGAAATTGTGGGGGTGAAAACAGCCATAATGCAGCACAGGATTATTGCCAGGACAATGAAAATTTTTCTTATTTCTATTTTTAGAAAAAAATTTAAAATCCTCCCACTTCTCTTCTTCAACTCTTTTCACTTCATATACTTTTTACTAACCTCTCTCGTAACATATCTGATTAAAAGATTCATTTAACGAAATAGTGAATTTGTAATTTATTATTATCATTATTTTTTTCTTTCATGGGCGGACCAAAAAGAAATGTGGACCTCATATGGGGTGGGGAAGAGGACGACTAATAATGGATATCCAACGATTATATATATATATATATATATATATAATGAGATGCCGTGGACCCTATTATTTGTAAGGCAAAAAAAACTCAAGGGTAAGGATGCCCATAACTTACCCATTGACCCCTAACATGGAACTACCTTCATTATATTATTATTTTATCAATTTTTTTAATAAATATGATTTATGAAATGACGGTGAAATTCAACTTCATTTAGTTTCCCTTGCTTGTGGTTGTGGATGAATATTCAATTTTAAATTAATTCTACAGTACGTACCAAATTTATTACTTTTCCCTATTTTTATTTTTTATTTTAACCAAAGATTCTGATTATTTTTTATTTATTACTTAAAAAATAATATCATTGAATTAATTAATTTTTATAAAATATTTACTTGCGTGTTTCAAAACAAGTCAGTCATTAAATACATATTAATGACATATCAGTTCAGTTGGTTTAGATTATATTCCTATAAATTTTTTAGGAAATATGCTTTATTATAAGTAGTAAATTCAGTTATACGTTTCTTTTCTTTTTTTTTTTTTTTTTTCTTTTAAATAAGTTTTGACTATGTATTAATCATTAGTACAAACAAAAGAACTCTCTAGAAAGGAAAACGAATAATTATAATCCTGATTGATTGCAAAAGGGGGAAGGAAAAATTTTTTTTTAAAAAAAAAAAGAGAGGAAAAAAGCTTTGATAATTATGGGTTTTGAAGTTCTTGTGTAAAGTTAAAGCCGTGGGTTGATTATTGATTAGTGTTAGGAATTTTATCACACCTGTGATATAGAATAAAGGCACAATTGATTTATTTTATCATATAAACAAATTTAATTATTTTAAAATTTATAAAAATATATTTTTTTAAAAAGGGCTGAAATATGTATGTATATATATATATTAAATATGTGATTGTCAACCCAGCAGTTTGGAAGAATTAGTAAGCGGACTCCTAAAGCTTCTCCTCTCCTCAGGGCGGATAGTCGAGGGTTCGAATCCCCTGAGGTGGTTAGCGCCCCTCACTCTTGTCTAAGAGTTAGACTCTGCGAGCACACCCCAAGCCAGGCCGAATCCGGATTAGTCGCCCCGTGTGAGTTTGGATACCGGATGGTTAAGAAAAAAAAAAAAATGTGATTGAGTGAGTTAAGGTGGTAAGTTTTAATTAAAGTTGAAAATGCTTAATCAAATACTAAACCTTGATAAGATCATCTCAGACTAACAAGACAAAACTGAGTTATCCCACAGTCCACTGCATATTTTTTACTGGGTGTGATTTATTTGGAATTAAATAATTAATTGCAAATTACTGAAAATGTTTGTTTTGGGGGGGCAAGTGGAAAATAAATAAATAATTAAATGTGAAATAGTAATAAATAAAAAAAAATGGAGTAGAGGGAGTACATTTACTGTTGTTGGATAATTATTGGACAGCTGTGAAGTCCAGAATCCTTGCCCATCAATGCTTATTATCAAATCCATCATGCCTTCTGCTTTGATCCACTTAAAAAGCTTCACCTTCATCCCTTCCATTCTTTATTACTATTTCCAACAATTTAAAGATATCATAAAAGCATTAATTTATTATTTAAATGTAATAAATTTTTTTATAATATGTATATATAATTATTAAGAAAAAATATTCTCAAAAGGTGAACAAAATTTAAATGGAGACAAAATGTTTCTTCATTGATATTTTTGATTATTCAACTGAAAGGAGAGAAGAGTAAGTGAAAGAAAATAATAGTTGGGCTTCAGCCCAAAATCTTCTGAACCATTTAATTATTCTATGGCTTAGGAGCCCATTTTACTATGTAATCTATTAACGGTCCATTATCAATATAAAAAAGGATTCTTGGACAAAAGCTGGTATGGGCCTTTTATTCGTAGTTTTAAAAATATATTATATGAATATTATTGGCAAAACTAATGTATTTGATATTTAAATACAATATATATATATATATATATATATATATATATATTGTGATTTTCAGGACAAATTAGAATGGAAGTTTGCATGAAGAGAAACAGAGTGCAGGTTAGAAATTCAGAGATGCGGTGATAATTTAATTGTACCAAGCGTAGCAGTGATGGTACGCTAGTATGCTGCTATTAAATACACACCCAATCTTGATCTGATACCCACATGCTACTATTCCTTACATCCACTGTCCAATCCCGTACAAGTGGTCTGTGGTCCAGTCCAACCAAATTAAATGTCTCATTTATTATCCCTCCATTATAATTTTCTTTTTCCACCAATTTTTAATAATATACTTTCTTTATTTTCCATAACACAACACATTTTAAATGACGTATGCACATTGAAATTAATTTAATTTTCTTTTGTAAGGTATAGAGTAACCAAATTTTAAACAACACAAACGGTTCCATATCAATAGATACTTATTTTTATATCAATACTTTAGTAATTGTATAATATGATAAAAGATATTGTCATCTTGCCATTTTGGATGGATTATTTTTATTTTTTAAATGTATTTAATTAAAAAAACATAAATTAACATTTAATTAATTCCCTGATTAATACGGAGTGATGGTGAACGGTGGGGTTGGCTGAGCAGACATGAACAGGCTTAAATCTCCTTACACCATGATATAAAGTTGCGTGACAAGTGATTAATACCATTCACATGTACCACAATGATGGATGGTCTTTCAATCCCTGCCATTGTCGGTACATTTTCTACTTTTCTTTTTTTTTTTTATTTTAAAGATTATTCAAGATTCCTTCAAATTACACCCCTAAAATTAAAAAACTCTTCCCATGTTGGGATATTTTGCGGTAAGTAATATTTCTCTCAACATTATTCTTTTTTATTGCTTCAATAATTCAGAATTATGTCCATCCTTCCTTCCCCCCACTAATGATTATCAGATAATGTGAAGAAAAAAGAAAGACACCTAAAAAAAAGGCTACTCAATCAATTACTTGAATCTATACCTCAACATAATATAAATAAATAAAATTAATATATATTTTTTTTTTAAAAAAAGGATGAAGGGCAATTTGCAGGTGGCAGTTGAAGGGCAATTAAAGCAATGGCTAAACAACCTTCTCAGCCTCAGGATTTGGTTTTTCTACTGCGATCGAAAAATGTATGAACAGGGGAATGAAGTTGAAGGGAATGTATGTGGAAATTGGAAAGGAGGATGAGGGTGGTGAGTTGAGTTTTACAGCGCAAGGTCTGCAGTTTTTGTCGTCGATCGCCTCTTCCAGTCATGTGCTTAGCAAAGCTATGCACATGTTCTCATGTTGTTAGTTTCAGACTTTTCCTTTTCTCTTTTTATGTCCCCATCTTATATATTTCCTCATAGTTTTAATGTCTTATCTTATTGCTGCCCTTTATACTACCAATTGGTTTCTACTTGCTTATTTTTTTTTTTTTTTTTATATACAGAAAGACATCTGTAAAAAAGATGATGTTATAAAGGAACTAAAAAGAGACCGTCCAAAATCATTTTTAACGTTACATAATAATAAAAAAGTTTTTTCGCGCAGACAGTTACATGGAAGAAAGTGTTCAAAAGACTAGTGTTTGTTTCTGATCATAATTACTATAAACGAGACCAGGTTGAGTGTTTTAACTCTAAAATTGAAATAAAACCGGTTTCACATTAACCGTCGATTTAAACTGACAAAAAATATCCCTGCCATCAGATCATCACATGCAATCTGGTTCTGCTAATCACATCATCCAGCCCAGTGGGCCCATAATTACCTAGACTAGCAGGTGGGCTATCAAGTTACTTGGTCCCACCATAACGCTCAAAACCATAAACAAAAGAAAACCAAAAAAAAAAAAAAAAAAAAGAATTTATACAAATCTCCGCACTATTTATAACCCCCATTCCCAGCAAATCCACAATCCTCACTGCACTTTCGCACATTTCTCGATCTCTTCTTCTTCTTCTTCTTCATCTGCTACATTGTTTTCTCTTTTTTTTTTTTTTTTTTTTTCCCCCTCTCGAGAACTGCTATGGCGAAGTTCCTTGCTGTCGTGCTTCTTGCACTCGTTGCCATCTCAATGCTCCACGAAACTGCCGTAAGTTTTCATTAACGCCCCGTGCCTTATTTTTTAGAATGTGGGGGGAATTTCATTACTAATTAACCCATTTTCTGCTTGTAAATTTTTCGCAGGTTTCGGCATCACAAGGAGGGCATCATTCAAATAGGGTAACCTCGACTGCCCTTTAATTATGTTATTTTTCTTAAAAAAAAAAAAAAAAATTTCCGTTAACATTTTGGGGGATTTCTCTTTTTCATTGTTTTCTCCAGAGCCCTTACGGTCCTGGGAGCCTCAAGAGTTCTCGTAAGTACTCCATTCTGTAAATATATATACTCGTTAAAACTTATGAAAAATGGGGAGAATAGAGAGGAAAGATCTATGCAAATTTTTTTAAATTTTTGTTTGCATGAAAGACAATATTTTGTATAAAAGTCAAAGTAGACTGACAAGTGGTCAACATGGATGGTTGAGGTACTATTATTACAGAAAGTATCGGTCAAAAAAGTAATAGTAAGTGGTGACTGACTGAAAAATTTCATTTTTTTTTTTTTTTTTTTTTTTTTGGGTTGATTTTCCCAGAATGCCCTTCACAGTGCTCGAGAAGATGCAGCCAGACACAGTATCACAAACCATGCATGTTCTTCTGTCAGAAATGCTGCGTAAAGTGTTTGTGCGTTCCTCCAGGTTTCTATGGTAATAAAGCCGTTTGCCCCTGCTACAACAACTGGAAGACCAAGGAAGGAGGACCCAAGTGCCCTTAAATATATACTATTATTTCTTCCTACTTCATTTGAGAGGTCACCATTTGCTGCTATTATTAACACCAGCACTAGCATAATCATATTTTATTGGCCGAAAAAGAAAGAGAGAAAAAAAAGACATTGATTCCCTCTCTTGGTTCTGTAATTGTCGGTTTTTAGTTGGTCTCACTTTATTAGCTGACCAATGCTACTACTGTTGTTCTAATTCCTTCCTAATATGTGCAACTCATTAGTGAATGAATGTATTCCCATTCCAGTGATCTATAATATATTTTCATTTGATATTTAAAATAATTGTTTTAATTAGTTTGTATTATAATTATTAAGTTTAACTCTTGGCAATGTGCTTATATCTAGAGTCACAGGTCCATTAAAAGACAGATATGCGGGCCCAGAAACGGTTGTTAGGCTTTTAAACCGTCAAGTCTATACAATTGGGTTTCATATAGTAGATTATGGGTTGGACTGCGATAGTAATAAATGTTGGATAATAATTATATAGAGTAATTAATAAATTTAGTCTCAAACAAATTTATGTTTGACAAACTTAGTTCTAAAATATTTTTTTGATTTTTAAAGTTACAAACTTTTTAACAAAAGTCTTTTTTTCACAAATTTCATCAATTTTTTTTTTAAAAAAAATTTAACGATTTGTGCGATTATAGTCGATTAAGGAAAAAATAATTAAGTTCACTTTACGTGAAATATCTACAAAATTATAGTAAAAAGGTTTGCAATAATAATTCACAAAATATTTTGGAAAGGGTAAAACAATATATATAAAAATATATTTCATGTAAAATGACTTCATTACCCTTTTCTTTTATTTAATAAACCACACAAATCTTTAAATTTTAAAAAATTTTAACAAAATTTATGAAAAAAATAAAATCTTTATAAGATTACAACAACATGTGCGTAATTCAGGCACTAAAATGAAATATTAAGATTTTCTTGGACTCTTTTAAGACAAGCCCCAAATGCCTTCGGATCTACGACGAAAAGAATCGGCTGAGAAATACAAAGATTCGAGCCCAATATCAAATACATATTATTATTTTGTGACATATATATTTTTGATTATTTATTTTTGCAGATAAAAATTCGAAAACAAAATTTTATTGTTCACAAATGTTTTTTTTTTTAAATTTTTGGTAAAGAAAGAGATTTAGTAAACATTTGCAGAAAAGGATAAACAAGTTTTGGGGATTTACCACAGTTACAGCCCAAAGAGAAGGAAAAAAAGAGGCCCAGTTTGGATTTATTATTTAGAGGCTTACCTTACCAAATCAATATTTTTTCTTATTAAAGTGGAAAAGAAAAGGTCCAGTTTGTTATTTAGAGGCCCACTTTACCAAACCAATAATTCGTCTTTGGATATATTGGTTTAATCTGGTATAGATTCAGATGTCGTTTGAATTAGGATAAAGGTCCATTTCGCTTTAGCAGCCCAGCACTGGAGCCCATATATTTTCTTTAATTTGAAAGTCACCGTTAGCAGAAAATGGAGTGAAATTCCCGCCCAAATATTTCGCCCCGTTGTTTAATTTGCATTTTTCAATATCATTTTCCATTACAACTGGATGGAGATGGAGATGGAGATGGAAGAAGAGATGAAGTCCCCGGTCATCGACGGCGATGCAAGGGCCAGTGATCCCGAAGCAACTCCGACTAGGGCTCCTAGGCTCTTCATCAAAGAAATGATCATGAGAAACTTCAAATCTTACGCCGGCGAACAGCGCGTTGGCCCTTTCCACAAGGTTAGGGTTCTTTTGCAGTTCCTTTTTTTTTTTTTTTTTTTTACTTTATTTAGATTGGTTTCAAAATTCAGTGGTTTCTGATTAAGCTTATAATTGTTCGGTCGCCAGAGTTTCTCTGCTGTTGTTGGTCCTAATGGTAGTGGAAAGAGCAATGTCATTGATGCTATGCTCTTTGTTTTCGGAAAGCGAGCCAAACAGGCGAGTATATTGAAATTTATTTTAAAAATTTTCACATTTATTTCAAGCAGTATGATAATTCAGCAATAATACCTTACATTTTTGTGTTGGATTTGTTTACAACGCAGATGCGTCTTAATAAAGTCTCTGAGCTCATTCACAATTCTACTAACCATCAGAATTTGGAAAGTGCGGGTGTGTCCGTACATTTTCAGGAGATCATTGATATGGTACTTGTAACTTATCACATTATATATAAATATGAAAATTTTCATTTTAGATTGCATTTGGAGTGTGGGAAATCTTAAAATGTTATATACATTGCTTATTATAGGATGAGGGGACATATGATGTTGTTCCTGGAAGTGATTTTGTTATTAGTCGTGTTGCATTTCGAGACAACTCCTCCAAGTATTATATAAATGACAGAGCAAGCAACTTTACTGAAGTGACAAAGAAATTGAAAGGGAAAGGAGTGGACTTGGACAATAATCGGTTTTTGATTCTTCAGGTTTGGACTTTTAAACCTTTCTTGGAATAAAATCAAGGAATTTTTGAATGGCTTAAAGTTACTTTCTTCAAGCGTTTTCTCAGGGTGAGGTTGAGCAGATATCAATGATGAAGCCAAAGGCACAAGGACCCCATGATGAAGGTTTTCTTGAATATCTTGAGGACATAATTGGAACCATCAAATATGTTGAGAAAATTGATGAATCGTTTAAAGAGTAAGTTTTGGATTTTCATGAATACTAGACCACATCTGTTCTTGGGTCATCCAAGTAATTTCATGACGACAGTTAATCTAAAATTTGGTTATACTCTTGAAGGGATGTTCAAGTGTAAACTTTTTCTTGAAGGGTTTAGTTGAGTTAAGTTATAGCATTTCCAAAATCTACACTGAAGTATAAGTTAAAACTTGCATCTTTCTTAAACGAAAATAGCTTTGCATACTACACCTATTCCTTAGCCGCATTTTTGGGCTCCATTAGCTTAAACATCCTTAATTTGCTTGACTATTCTCACATGCATTGCCTTAGAATTGTGTAAATATATATGTTTTATATTCTTTTAGGATGGAAGCTCTCAATGAAAAGAGGTCTAGCGTGGTTCAAATGGTGAAGTTAGCTGAAAAAGAAAAAGACAGCTTGGAGGTATATTTTGGAATGAGCCTTGTTTGTTTGCTTGAATAATACTTAAAAGTGTATTGTATATTCTCCCAGGATGTAAAAAATGAAGCAGAAGCTTACATGCTCAAGGAATTATCACTACTCAAGTGGCAAGAGAAAGCCACGAATCTTGCTTCTGAAGATAACGCTGCCAAAAGTTTGGAACTGCAGACTAATGTTTCCAATCTAGAAGAAAATCTAAAAACTGAAAGGTAATCCTTCCCAGGCAACCTTTACTAGTTTACGTGGTTCTGGCAACAAATGCTGTTCTTGATAATAGAATTACTACCATTTGTCAGGGAGAAAATTCAAGGGCACAACAAAAAATTGAAGGAACTAGAGGCTTTGCACTTGAAGTACATTAAAAAGCAGGAGGTCTGCATCATGTCTTTCTAATTCTTTTGTCTTCCAATGATTTACTTGGTACTGAGTTTTAGTATGGACATGGAAACTTATGACCTCTGTAGTTTCTTGCGACATTTAATCCTATCTCTACATATATTTACATTCCTTTTACTAGGATATTGGTTTAAATTGCACCCTTGCAATTTAAAGGTTGCATCTGGATTTTTTGGCATTTTAGGAGCTTGATAGTGGACTTAGGAGTTGCAAGGACGAGTTCAAGGAATTTGAAAGGCAGGATGTGAAATTTCGTGAAGATTTAAAGCATTTGAAGCAGAAGATCAAGAAGCTAGATGATAAAGTTGAAAAGGTAGATTTGAAATATAGTACCATATAAGTATGGGCAAAAGTTAGTTTTTCTTATCTGTCAATTGTCTTTTTTTCACAGGATTCCAAAAAAATAACTGATTTCACAAAGGAGTGTGAGGAGTCGACGAATCTGATACCGAAATTGGAGGAAGATATACCAAAGTTGCAGAAAACTTTGATGGAGGAAGAAAGAATTTTAGATGAAATTAAGGAGAACTCTAAGGGTAAGATGACCTTTCAGATATTTGGTTTCATTTTCAGTGCTATGCTGTTTTTCCTAAGTGGACCTGATCGAGACTGCCTTCACATATTTTCTTAGTATTAAATCTTTGTTGAAGCATGCAAACACACCACTGTTGTCTTATGTGCTTCTACACTAAGATAGATGCTGAGACTCTTTCATTTCATGTTCATCATTTTATTGATCGGGTTCTAGTTTGTTTACTACATAAGCAATTCTTCCTAAGCATTTCCTTGCACTAAGTCTTTTATGTAATTTGATTATCATACAGTTGAAACTGAGGTTTTCCGCAAGGAACTTGCTCGAGTTCGTTGTGAACTAGAGCCTTGGGAAAAGGAATTGATTGAGCACAAGGGAAAGCTTGATGTTGCATGTATGGAAAGCAAACTTCTAAGTGAGAAGGTGAGGATCAATAAAGGTTCAAGTGATTTTGCCTATTTAGACTATGTTTTATTTTCATTTAGTGGAAGAAAATATCTGTATAATTTAAAAACCATTCAATATCACATAAAACCGTTATATTCAAGTTGACATGAACAGTCAGTCACATGGCTCTAGTTACCATGTGTAAACATAACATAGCATACTACAAATCAAGATATATTTTAAAATTCTTAGATCACTATAAAAATTCAATGATACTTTCCTGAAAACTGGTCTCTTGTGCACATTGATGCTTATTGTTAAATAGTGATCCAAGAATTTATTCTTATCTTATATGGACTACTTTGACACCGGAAGTAATCAAAGTTGGCAGTTAATCGATATAAATGGGCTCTTCAACTATTCTGGACACTCTTCTTAACTAAAGATTTTATAGCATTAGAAGTATTAGTTATTCTAGTCATACCCCTTGGTTTGGCGACTCATAAACTGGTTTCATCAAATGACTTATAGTTCTATTTTTCAGTTTGGTTGTCTGAAGAAACTCTTGGCTTTAGTGCTGAAGCTGTTTTCATATTCCAATTTCACTAGAACTGTTGTCCAATTGTTATTCTATTGCCTTGAATTTGACCTTTTACTACTTCAGCATGAGGCTGGCCGGGCTGCTTATGGAGATGCTCAAGAGCAGATAAAAGATATAAAAAGGAGAATTGAGGCTAAGACATCAAGCTTAAGCAAAATTCAAAGTGACATGGAGAAGAAAAAGATTGAAGCATCTGAAGCTCGTGAAGTTGAACAAGTATGCTGTTTTCATTACTGATTTCTGTTCTACCTGTGTATTTATTTGGATGGTTTAAAGTGATAAGTTGTTTAAGCATTGCAGAAATGCATTGAAGAACAAGAGAGATTAATTCCACTCGAACAGGCTGCTAGACAAAAGGTCACTGAACTTGCCTCCATTATAGATTCTGAAAAAAGTCAGGGTTCTGTTTTAAAAGCAATCCTGCAGGCTAAGGAATCAAATACAATACCAGGAATTTGTGGTCGAATGGGTGATTTGGGTGCAATTGATGGTAAGCTCCTTGGGTTCTGGTCTGTTTTTTGTAATCTCGTTTTTTTATTATCTTGTGGTATGAACAAGCAATCTTCTATAAGTCAAAAAATCCTACATATGCTATGGTTATGACATCAAGGGATTTCTGAAAGAAACTAAAAGGGACATCTGATGTTTGAAGGGCTAAATGAAGGATTAGTACTCATCCTGACCTTTTTACTACTCTAGTTTTTGAAAAATCAATTTCTTGGCTAAAATAATGTCCATTTCCCCTATTCATTCGGATATCTATATGTTGGGTCAAACATGCCTTTTCTTATATCCAACAATGCTTTGTTTCTTGCCTTTTTTTTAATTTTATTTTTTGGGGGTTAATTTTTTAATATTGGGAACTTGCAGCAAAGTATGATGTTGCAATATCCACAGCTTGTCATGAACTTGATTATATTGTAGTGGAAACAACTACAACTGCACAATCATGTGTGGAGCTACTTCGTCGTAAAGACCTTGGTGTTGCAACTTTCATGATTTTGGTATATTTCTCTACTTCAAACTACCTATTTTGGGCTTGTGATTTTTTGACTGTGGAATTATTTCTTATTCTTGATAGTTTCTTCTTTAATTTGCATACCAGCTTTGTATTTGAATCCTCCATAGAAATTATATTCTCATTCTTTTCATTTTTCTAATTTTGTGGTTCCTTTTGTAAGGATAGTCCCTCAATTGTCCCTTACTGAAACTGGCCATTGATTAATATTGGATGCATGAAAAGGTTGTTTTTTGTTGATAGTTACGTAGCCGTTAATGTTTTCAGTTTGATTTGATTTCATACATAACACCATAACTTTGGAAGCAAGCTATGCAGGTTCATAAAAATCTCTCGAAGAATACCTACCATTATTTATGAACTTTTCTCTTATTTTTGCCCCTCATTTTCAGGAGAAACAAGCTCACCTTTTGCCGAGGTTGAAACAGGCAGTAAACACACCTGAAGGAGTTCCACGACTGTTTGATTTGATTAAGGTTCAGGATGAAAGAATGAAACCTGCATTTTTTGCAGCATTAGGAAATACGGTTGTTGCTAAAGATATTGATCAGGTACTTGAGAAATTTTTTATAAATAGAATATCTTTTGATTCATGTTGTGGAAGAAAGTTCACGTATTGTAGGTGACATAACTAGGTGATATAAACAGAAAGGGCTAAAAAAAAAACAATCTAGTTTTTATGTTTGCTGCTCTATTTTAATCTTTTGGAGCAATTTACATTTATGGTTGAACTTTTAGGCAACAAGGATTGCATATGGAGGAAGCAAAGAGTTTAGACGTGTCGTATCTCTCGATGGAGCTCTATTTGAAAAATCAGGCACCATGAGTGGCGGTGGGGGTAAACCGCGTGGTGGTAAGATGGGTACGTCCATTAGAGCTACCAGTGTTCCAGCAGAAGTTATTGGTGAGGCCGAAATTGAGCTCTCTAGGTTTGTAGAGAGCCTGAATGATCTAAGGCGAAGAGCTGCAGATGCTGTGAAACAATATTTAGCAGTAGAGAAATCAATTCCAAATTTGGAAATGGATTTAGCAAAAAGTCAAAAGGAGGTGGCAATCTTCTCAATCTTGCATACTTCATTTATTTTGTGTAGAATTTTCTTCCACTGTTATTTTACATCTTTTCATTTTTATGATAGATTGATAGCTTGAAATCACAACACAGTGATTTGGAAAAACAGCTATATTCTTTGAAGGTGGCCTCAGAACCAAAGAAAGATGAGGTTGATAAACTCCAGGAACTCAATGAAATTATAGCTGTTGAAGAAAAAGAAATAGAGAGGCTCATGAATGGTTCGAAAAAGCTGAAGGAGAAGGTATTGGATTCTTTTATTTATATTATTTTATAGAAAATCAAATTGTTATTCCCCATCCCCTCCCTGGGTTTATTCTTTGCCTTTATTTATTTTTACCTGTGGATGGCTCAATATTGCATGTAAATGTTCAGGCACTGGAGCTCCAAACGAAGATAGAGAATGCTGGGGGTGAAAGGCTGAGAATCCAGAAGGCAAAATTTGACAAAATCCAGTCTGTAAGTAATGGCTTAATTGGACATTGGAGAATCACTAAGCCAGCCTATGCAATAACTCAAGCTCCCTTTTTGACAGGATATTGATAAAAGTAGTACAGAGGTCAATCGACGTAAAGTCCAAATTGAAACAGGTGAAAAAATGATTAAGAAATTGTCAAAAGGGATTGAAGAATCAAAAAAGGAAAGAGAACGGCTTCTTGCAGAAAAAGAGTCTTTGCTTGCTACCTTCAAAGACATTGAACAAAAGGCATTTACAGTTCAGGAGAACTATAAGAAAATTCAGGAGGTAGTATACATGGTTTCTTGATTTTTTTTTTTTTTTTATTCTTTATTTTCATCATATTCTATTACTCTCTCTTTGTTGAACAAAGTCTTACTAAGTAAGTGTATTTACTATTTTGGTTACTCAGCTAATTGATCAACACAAAGATGTGTTGGACGAAGCAAAATCTGACCATGAGAAAGTAAAAAAAACTGTTGATGAGTTGAGGGCATCAGAGGTTTGTGCTGCTAGATTCCTAGTTTGTTTCCCAATTTGTCTGTTTCTTGAATTAAGTAGTCTTCCAGGTTGATGCTGAGTACAAGCTGCAAGATATGAAGAAGAGTCACAAGGAATTGGAAATAAAGGGTAAAGGATACAAGAAGAGAATGGATGATTTGCGTGTTTCTCTTTCCAAGCATATGGATCAGTAAGCCCTTGAAACTCAGTATTGCTCACTCGTGCCATTCCTTTTTGTCTGGTATTGTTTGTGAATGCTATATAAGTACATAAAGGATATAACATCAGATTGACCATTTATGGATGTGAAGATCTCATCATATTCGGTATTTGGCCAGAATTCAGAAAGATTTGGTGGATGAAGAAAAACTTCAAGCAGTCTTATCAGATAAAGGTCTTGATGATGAGACCTGTGATCTTAATCAATCTCTTGAGATGGTGGCCATTCTTGAAGCTCAATTGAAAGAAATGAACCCAAATCTTGATTCCATCTCAGAGTATGAATCCTGCATTTAAGTGATTGGATATCTGAATAGATTTCATTTGACAATTTTTAAGGGATATTCAACATTCTGACCAGGTATAGGAAGAAAGTACAATTGTACAATGAACGAGTTGAAGATCTTAATTCAGTTACCCAACAACGTGATGAGATAAGAAAACAATATGATGAATGGAGGAAGAGAAGGTTAGTCTTTCTTTTATATTTTCCTATTTTATTTTGATAGTACATCTTTTCTGTGCTTGGCAACTCTCTGATATCATTTTTACACTTATTTCAGGTTAGATGAGTTCCTGGCAGGTTTCAACACAATATCATTGAAACTAAAAGAAATGTATCAGGTCTGTCCTGTTTCTCAGTCTCTCTTGGCTGTAGAATGCAGTATTACCACTATTTGTCTGGTTTACTCTAATGGGATGATAATCTTTATTGTTACAATATTGCATGATACTCAAGATGTTTTATTTCAAAATTAGTGGTAATAGTTGTAATACAAATCTATGCAGTAACAATCTTGTTATTTGAAAAGGTGAATTTCCTTGTTTCTGCTTAGATTTTCATGAATTGGTAAGTCTGATTGTTTTACAGATGATAACACTTGGAGGTGATGCGGAACTCGAGTTAGTGGACTCTTTGGATCCTTTTTCTGAAGGTGTTGTTTTTAGTGTGAGACCACCTAAAAAGAGTTGGAAAAATATTGCAAACTTGTCAGGCGGTGAAAAGGTAATGGATGTGAACAGTTCTTGTTGCTTATCTAAGTTTGCAGGACCATATTATCCGCAATAATCTTTTAAAATGTGAATGGATATATCCTTGTTATCTAATACTGGTAAAGTTCTTTTTAATTTCAGACTCTAAGTTCTTTGGCTCTTGTCTTTGCTCTTCATCACTATAAGCCGACTCCACTTTATGTTATGGATGAAATTGATGCTGCGTTGGGTATGTATACAGAATCTAGTGGATAAGTTTTTGTGCACTTGAATTTCTTCTTTAATCACATTCTCCATATGTTGTTTTATTCATGTGACAGATTTCAAGAATGTGTCAATTGTGGGACATTATGTGAAAGACCGCACAAAGGATGCGCAATTCATAATTATAAGGTAAACTTCATTAGTGGAGTAAACTACGATTAATTTTATGAGGACATGTACGCTAATTTTTTTCCCCACTTCATATTTGCAGCCTTAGAAACAACATGTTTGAGTTGGCAGACAGACTCGTCGGTATATATAAAACGGATAACTGCACAAAAAGTATTACAATCAATCCAGGGAGTTTCGCAGTGTGTGGCAAGGCCGCCTGATGATTTTGCTTAACTTCCAATTGCTTCACGAACAGCCTTGTTCCTTGTGCGTATTCTCTTCTCTTGCCCTAGGATGTTGTAGAAGGCATTAGGTGTTTTGTAGATTGTGTGTATATGTATGTTGTCATATTGGTTATTATTTGCCCGTATAATTTATTCTGCCTTTTCAACTGTCTGAAGGATACATCACTCAAAATTGTGGAAATGTAAAATCCCTGCTATTATTTTGATGGTAAGGTCATCACTTAGGGATTTTTTTATTTTTTATTTTTTGAGAGGACTTAGGGATTTAATTTGAGTGTTTAACTAATTGCCAAAATTATATATATATTAGCGGTTAAAAATGAAAATAAAATGGTCGTAAATAATTATCTATTCTTAATGCAACATTATATTTTATTTAATTAATATAATTATTTTTTCCCTAAAAAATAATTATATTAAATTATAAATTCAATTGATTAAATTTTATTATTTATAAAAAAATATTATGAGTTCATATAGTGGAAATATATTTTTAACAATTTATTAATAACAAGTTATAATTGAAGAGTAAGTATAATTATTGTTCCAATTTATTAAGTATAATATGTTGAAATGAGGTTGAGATTGCCTCCTGCTTCAACTAATTTCTTTTATTATTTTTAGTACAAATACTCTTAGAACATAAACATGCCCACTTATAAAAAGAGAGTTATATAAACGGGCCCTCCAAATAACTTACCGATTCTCATTTTTATTTTAGAGGAAAAAAAAAAGAAAAAGAAAAAGAACTTTCTCATAAGGCCATTATACTATCAATCATTATTATAAGAAAATATGGTAAAAAGTTAAATTCACTGGAATCTAGAGATTCCCGAAAAAGTCCATCCTTTTTTCACACGAATAAAAATATAGTAATAATTAATTAAGATGTGGAAATTACTTTTTTGTCAGAAAATAATATTAAAAGTAACTTTCATAGCAATGTAAGCACACGAAGATTTTTGTAAATCATCAATTATTATTTATAATTTTTTAAGTTATTAAAATTTAATAATTTTAAAATAATTGTTTTAATGAAAAAAGTCGGCGATTGGGAGGGAGGACTCGGGAGATATTTTTTTGTTATTATAAAATTGGTGGTATATGATAAACAAGATTTGAAGTTTCTGGTTAGAATTGTGAGTTTATAATTGTGCCCTTGATCAAGAATTTCTTTCTTCTTAATCTTAACAGAGGCAGAGAGGGTTCCATAATTTGGCGAAATAATTCTTTCATACCCTTTCCTTTTCAAACGTCCAATCCCCAACATCATCAACCTTCCCTGCTTAAACCCATCTTACTTCTTGATTCCATGCCCTAGACCCAAGAACTTAAAGAGTCTTAAAGCACAGAACTGGGCCATTTAGTCTTTCTCGAATCTTGAAATTCTAAACTTCAAGTTCAAAAAAAAAAAAAAAAAAAAAAAAAAGGAAAAGTAACTTTAATGGCGTCAATGGGATCCTTCCCTTTTGTAATCGACACTCCTTTGGACAGTCCAGTGCTAACTAATATTGGGAATTTTATTCGACTCAAGTTTCCTCTGTCAGCCTCGAGGCCAATAAGATTTCCTAGTAATTCGACATCAAGAAGTGCAAGAATTGTAGTTGAAGATACTGGAAAACTTTCTTTGTGTTGTGGTTGTAGAAGACATAGACATTGGGTGCTTAATTGCACGAGCACAGGTTCTGGGGATGAACAGAGTGGACAGGAGTCCGAGGATTCTTTGCAGGCAACTATACGGAAGAGCAAGAAGGTTCTAGCCATGCAGAAAGATCTACTTATTCAGGTTCTTTTATCATTACTTAATTTTACCCTTTTGTTGTCTTTATGCATATTTTTTAGGATGGCAGCTATAGAATTTTGATTGTGAAATATGCTTGTACATTCATTTGGTTGTTCTGCTATTATTAAAGTAAAAGCAATTTTATCAAGAGTATTGTTATGGTTTCAATTCCACCATCTCCAAAAACGTATTTGGAGCTCATTCTGGAAGCCGCATTATATATTATTGTGTAATCACCCAAATATTCACTCATTTAGGTCCCCCTAATTATCCAGGCTAATGGTTGTGTTTTGTTTGCCAATGCTGATCATCTCAAGCCTTTTCCTTGAGCTTGCTTAGTGATAATGACATCAATGAGCTTTATGCTTTACAACAGATAGCTGAAAGAAAAAAATTAGTTTCATCGATAAAAACTAGCATTGTTAACCAGGAGAGCAATGACTCGATCGTGACCCTGGATACTACCTCAACTGATGGAGGCCACCGTGATGAGGATCACACTGATATTTCATCTAGCAGTAGTCCATCTGTTGTACATGAGTTACACGAAAACCATCCACATGCAGCTGTTGGAGATGTTTTTGCAGAAGACACAAATGATCCTCAAAAAGAGCTAAGACACTTGCAACCTTCTTCTGGTGGAAGTTCCCCTAGACAGTTTAAGAAATTTACTAAAGAGAAAATTCAATCTAATAAAGAAGAGGCTTCCAGTACACCCATTCAACAGAAAACTTCAAATTTAGATTCAATCAGTCATTTGAAAAAAATATCCTTGGAGAAAGTAACTGGCAATTCCAAGATTTCTTCAGATGCAGATAAAGTCAATCGGTCACAAGATAGTACAGAGACAAGCCCTTCTAAAGTGCCAGCATCTCTCCCAAAATCCACTCCAGTTTTGCCCTTGGAAGATGAGGAGTTTGAGGATTATGAAAAGTCAAGTCCAGAAAAGATGAAGATTGATAATGTAGATCTAAAAAGTGAAGATGTGAAACCTCCTCCATTAGCCGGAGTCAATGTCATGAACATAATATTGGTTGCTGCAGAATGTGCTCCATGGTCCAAAACAGGTATTTGTTTTATTGAAATTAAGTGTTTGGAGTGCTCGCCTGTGGAAAAAAAGGAAAATATCATCATCATCTTGCTTCTTGATATATTTCTTTCCAAATAATCATCCAAAATTTTCTAGTTTCATTCGAATAATGAAGAAACTTTAGTAATTAATCACCCTCATAATCTTTCTATTACACTGGCTTACTATAAAATTTTAACTTTACTCAAGAAGCTCCTTTTTTCCATTCTATAGCTCAAAGCTACCCTCATATATTTATTATACTCTAGTGTTCTGTTAAGATATTCATTTTGGTTCAACTGCATTATCTTTTAAGATCAAACATTAAAAGCAACACATTTCAATTTTTATGGTTGAAAAGGATCTGAAACATTGGGTAATAGGGGAGACGAAAATCAAATTCAAATTTCAAGTCCAAATGTGACCATTCAAGAGCTACTATTTGTGTTATACTTCTTTGCGGAGCTATAAATTTAATGGTATTTCGTTATATAAGACTTTTAGGTTTAGAAGACAGAAGAATGATAATTGATGTTGAATATATATTCTTTTGTTTTCAAAATTCGGGTTTTAAACAAGAGATTTAATGGAGTAAACTTGAAGGGGATATACAACATTTGCACTTGAAGTTTATTTCACTTCCTTATTACTAATATTGCTTTGTACCCATATGGTATATCTATGTGTTTTCTTTGATAAAGTAAACCGACATTTTTACGAAAAGAAATGGAAATAAGAAAAAAAAACTACCTAATTAATGATCTTATAATTCCCTAGTTTTCTGCAGCTTGATGAGTTCTGTGAAGGAAAAATACCATGCTTGTAACTAGAAGATGCATAAACCTATGTTACTCTTTTTCCAAAGAAAGATATTGTAAGAAAATGAAAGCTTGTATTTACAGATGTCTGCATTTATCTGTTTTCTGCTACATGTGAAGACTAATTTACAAGGAGTTTATCTAGGTGGGCTTGGAGATGTTGCTGGAGCTTTACCCAAAGCTTTGGCTCGGCGTGGTCACAGAGTTATGGTAAGGTTTAGCAACTTGTGCACCGAAACATATTTTCCTAACAAACTGTTAACTCCAGTGTTCAGGATGAGATCGAAGCATTTCTGCTAATCCTTTCTTTCTTTTGTATTAGTGTTGCTGTTCTGGCATTAAATGTCTATAACCAGTGTACTGAGTAATTTCATACCATTCACTTGTGACCTTAATAATTCCATTAAGAGGAATTCATTTTGATTTGTTAAAATTCCAGACTTTTTTACAATTGGTGACTTCATTCAGATAATTATTTAGTTCTTCTAGCGAATCAAAGTGCATGACTGGATTTTCTTTTTTGTGGCGTCTATTTGCATTAGTCATAATTGATTTGTTCAAGTAGAGTAATTTTACCTTTGAAATTTTCAGGTTGTTGCACCTCGTTATGGTAATTACGCTGAACCTCAAGATACAGGGGTCAGGAGAAGGTATAAAGTAGATGGTCAGGTAAGGGTTCTCAATTATGTCAATCTTACTTGTGTATGACTTCATTTCTTTTGTTTCTTCAGTGAATAATGACTCCAACTTTGCAGGATATGGAGGTGAACTACTTCCAAGCCTACATTGATGGTGTAGATTTTGTTTTCATTGACACTCCTATGTTTCGGCACATAGAAAACAACATATATAGTGGTAATCGTGTGGTAGGTTATCTTTCTTCTAAAGATTGGTGAATTTAATTCTTATCTTTTTATCTTTGACAATTTAGGTCCTCTATTTGTTTTTTTTTGGTATTTCACTTTTTTATTTGTTGCATGTTTGGTCCTTTTTACCTAAAGTGACATAAAAAGTGAATAAAATTACTATTTTAGGTAAAAAAGATCAAACATGCAACAAATCAAAAAGGTGGAGGACCAACAATTTTTTTTAAAAAAAATTTAAAGACTTGAGTTATCAAAGATAAAAAGGTTGAGGACTAAATATGACAATCTCTCTTTTTGCCCTTTTTATCATTAGTTCTCTCTTTTCCTCCAAATTTGGTTCTATTGGCAGATTGCTAATTCAGAACATGCTTGACAACTATCCCTTCTTTCTAGTGTTTCTACTATCTGTAGTATTATGAGCACTAGTTTGTGGATGCTGCTTCTTTATTAAAACTCCTGCTGAGTGTTGCAACTAGCTTGTGTAGACTTCTAATCTTCTTTTAACTTTCTGCTACAAAAATATTGATTATTTTCCTTCTGGCATTTCTTGTGTCAGGATATTTTGAAACGCATGATTCTATTCTGCAAAGCTGCTATCGAGGTATGGCTTGGTGAAACTTAAAATTAGCACAATTTTTTGTAGTTTATCACAGATCTTATTTATTGCTTTGATACTTGTGAATCCTTCTATAGTTATTCATTGACTGAAATTTTGCATGCCTACGGCTGCAGCTTAAATAAATTGAATTTAAATCTATTTTGACTACTATGGCTGTAAATAAATTTTTTTTTGAACTAAAATAGCTGTAGTTCTCTAATTTAATATAATACTTCAACTGATCGCTGTAGAATGCATTTTTCTACATAAGCATTGAGATGCTTGTTGTTAAACTCCATCAGAGAGATTTCTGTCACATTAAGTTGGTAGATATCAAACTTAAAGAAACTAACATGTAAATTTATTCAGACATAGATATAAAGCTGCCAAAAATTTTTATCGCGTTACTTTTATTTTCTTCTTACCCTTTTCCTTGTTCAACCCCCAATCCCTACTTAATTCATCCAATTTTATTCTTCTCAAGTTCTAACATTTTTTCTCCAGGTCCCTTGGTATGTTCCATGTGGTGGAATATGCTATGGTGATGGTAATCTTGTCTTTGTAGCTAATGACTGGCATACAGCTCTCCTGCCTGTGTATTTGAAGGCTTATTATCAAGATCATGGACTAATGAAATACGCAAGATCAGTTCTTGTAATCCATAACATGGCACATCAGGTTTGTACCTATAGATCCTCTCCCTATCCGTTCATGATCTCAGCATCACATTGAAGGTTTTTCACTTAAATTATGTAGAATTTCTGTATCAGGCAGTTAATGTCCCGTTCTTTTAGTTTTCTCAGCTTATTATCAATATCATGTAATTGATGTCTATTTTTATTTATTTTCTCATGCTGGCGCATAGGGTCGAGGTCCTGTGGATGACTTTCGCTTTGCAGATCTTCCAGCCCACTACTTGGACCTTTTCAAGTTGTATGATCCAATGGGAGGTGAACACTTGAATATATTTGCCGCAGGTATAAAGACAGCTGATAGGGTTGTAACAGTAAGTAGTGGATATGCATGGGAGATTAAAACTCAAGAAGGTGGCTGGGGCCTGCATGGTATAATCAATGAGAATGACTGGAAATTAAGGGGCATTGTGAATGGTATTGATTCAAAGGAATGGAATCCCAAGCTGGATGTTCACCTTCGGTCTGATGGATACACTAATTACTCCCTGGAAACTCTGCAGACTGGGAAACCACAATGCAAAGCTGCATTACAAAAGGAGCTTGGCTTACCGGTTCGTGCTGATGTACCATTAATTGGTTTCATTGGAAGGCTTGATCACCAGAAAGGTGTTGATCTCATAGCTGAGGCACTGCCTTGGATGATGGGGCAGGATGTGCAACTGGTTATGTTAGGTACAGGGAGGCCTGACCTTGAACAGATGCTCAGGCAATTTGAAAGTCAGAACCATGACAAAGTTAGAGGATGGGTTGGCTTCTCTGTAAAGACAGCTCACCGGATAACAGCCGGTGCAGACATTCTGCTAATGCCATCTAGATTTGAGCCTTGTGGACTCAATCAGCTGTATGCCATGACCTACGGGACTATTCCAGTTGTTCATGCCGTAGGTGGACTGAGAGATACCGTGCAACCTTTTAATCCATTTGAAGAGACCGGAGTCGGTTGGACATTTGATAGTGCTGAGTCAAGTAAGTTAATCCATGCATTAGGAAACTGCTTACTCACTTATCGTGAGTACAAGAATAGCTGGGAGGGAATTCAGAGACGCGGAATGACGCTAGACCTGAGTTGGAATAATGTTGCTCAGAATTATGAGGAAGTCCTTGTTGCTGCCAAGTATCAGTGGTAATAATTGATTAAAAGTCAGGTCTTACGAAACAACATATTTTCACCTCATTGAAGGGATTATAGACAGACTTAGTTCCAGGGTGCCCTTCTTGATGAGGTGGCCAAGATTTTGTTCCAAGATCCTCGTAACTTTCAGAATGGCATATGGACTCTATATTTCCAACTCTGCTAACACAGTTTTTCTTGGGGGTAGGGGAGGTGGTGTTCGAAGGAAATGTCATTTTATCGGTTTCGTGCACCTGTTCCTCAGTTACGTATAATGTATATGTGACATCTCTCTCTCTATGTACTCCTACTATTGGCTGTACAGCAAGTTTTAAGTGTTCTTGCATGGAATGTATCAAACACACTGAGTCCATAATGTAGTGTTGCAGCAGATGTTTTATCCTTTTTATCTATATTTTCCCCTTAATGATAATAATGGTTCTGCACACCTATTCAAACCCAAACCTTACAGTATCAGCGGGCTGAGAATCTTCGAGAATCAATATGGTTTGCAACTCTATTATGACAAATGTATCTTAAGATTAACATATCACACTCAAATGTCTATTAGTGCTTAGTTTTGTTCAGGAGACCCTCCTTTCCCCACTAAATTGCAAACAAGGTCGACCAGAGAGAAGCCCCGCAAAACCTTTGGATAGGCAGCCTTCGACCGAACATGGTGACTTAGAACAACCAAATGAGCTATTATGCTTAAACATTTCTGTGCAATCAACAGCGGCACCCACAGAAGTATTCTCCTCGTATTGAACTGCACCGTGAGAAATTTGCCTTCTCTTGGACATTGTGAACCCACCTACAGAATTATTGTCCTCCTCAAGTTGGTCACACAACCTCCTCTTCGAACAAGTTAAGCTTGAGAACCCTGCATTGCAATTATAAATTGAAAAATGGTAAAGGACACCATCCATGTGAATACACATAATGCATCTTTTAGATAAAAAACATACTAGAAAGAGGATCCTCAAGTGATTGGGAATCTGAATCACCGCAGTTGCAGAACAAATTAGGAGAGTTGTTACAAGCCCTGCTCCTGTGACATTTAAGAAAATCATGAAATGTAAGTCACAAGGAAATAAATGAATATAACTTGCAACAATCTTTACCATAAAAGCCAAATCAGGCTCTAAAGAATTCATAAGCTGGGCTTATATAAAGAATAAAGTGAAATATACAAATTTTTATATTAATAAAATGTAAAATTACTCCAACAATACAGCATTTTTATGTTCAAGCCAACTGTATATAGTGAGTCAACCAAGTAGCAAAGTACATGATTGAACATCAAAAATATCAAACCAAGAAGATGCATTAGAGTCTTTGAAATGATAATAAGTGGTTTTGTTTAGAGACAAAGCAGAAAATTTAGTGTAAAAGAAGAACTTGTTAATTCTAGAACTAAGTTAAATGTAACAAACCTGTACATGTGCTCTACAAACTCATCAATTAAGACAGGCCAAGCTCCTGCATTATTAGAAATTTGAAAGTGAGCAACAGGAGCAACATAATGAATAACACTCACACTTGCAGAATAAACATTTAAATACTACATTCATATTAACAAAGAAGAGAACAATTTTCTTTTGGTAGGTGGTAAGCTTGGTCTAAGGAAACAACAAAAAATATCTATTAAAAACTCAAAATTCAAAAACATTAAGGGTGTAAAATAATTTTCTAGAGTTACAAATTATAAGGTAGAAAATATCTTTAACAAAGGATGACTCTGGTAGACCTATAATGAATACAGTAAACACAAGTACCTTCAGGGTCATAACCATCAAGATTCTCTTGTATACACCGGCTAAAGGACAAAACTTGTCTCCATGTATCTTCGGATATATTGTGTCGCTGATTTTCCTAGAAAAGAAAATAAAAAAGTTTTGAGATACTTCAACAATAATTATTCATCCTTTTGTTGTGCACTTGTGTGGGTGTGGAGGGGGGTACAGGATTGAGATAAACATTTAATACCTCAACGAACTTGCACCACTGATTAAGCAGTTGAAACCTACCAGCCAACACCAATTTCCAGGCCATAACAGCCTTGCTCACAGCTGGGATTTAGTTTAAAAAAAATAAATGAATGACTCAAAGCTTGATCTTTTAAAACTTTATTAACATCAAGGAATAAATAATGGTACACTTACTGATGTTCTTTTGACCATTTTCTCGGGAAATGAAGAAGACAAAATCATAGAATCGTGAAAACTCAGAAAAGTCTGCCTGCTTAAATACAAAGAGAAGAATTACTACTTGTACAAACACATGTTTATGTGACTGAAATAATAATATATCCTAATTGTCAAACTTGTAATCAAATAAAATGACTCACCATTAAATCTAATCTCAACATAAGCTTGTAAATTTCTTCTAAAATCGAGATCCTGAGATAGGAAAAAAGAGAGATTTATAAATAGTCATTCAAATAGTCACACTGGACCAATCATGAGTTTCTGATCCATGAGATAACTTTCATGGTATACTCAAGGAAGAACGCAAGCTCCTAAGTACATTTTAGATATATGCAAGACAAGCCAACCCAACAAGATTGTAATTCAGACAAGATCTATGGGATAGATATGGGTTTCGTTAGTACATTCCAACAACTTAGACAAACATACCTTGCATGTAATCTTGATTCTACTAATTTTAGTAGTTGGTTCAATGCATCTCTTGAGAATCTAGCACGCTGTGACTCCTCATTGGAAATGCAACCTTCACTCCCAGGAGCATATGCTGCCGATGTAATATCTGCAGCAGAATTTCAGTGACATTAATTTTTCTTCCATGATAACTTGTTAAAATCTTAGAGAAGTTATCCAACTAGTTATTCAATATTAAACCTTAAAAACTTATTTGTACAAAATGGACTAGTCAAAAAAGTGAGCAAAGTAAGCGGAAAAACATTTTACATTTAAAAAGGATTTCCATCATCCTACTGACTACTTTGCACCTGTATAATATATGCTTGTTCAACTACTGTCACAACTTATTTTACAGCTATGGGAGTTCACAACAATCACAGCATTTGGTACAAAAAAAAAAAAGATGGAAATATGGAACTAATGAGGTGAGAGTGACCTACCTTGCCTTGTGCACACCACGACATTTTACTGCTAAGTTCGTAAATAAAATCCACCTCCAGAAAAAGAAATCAAGTCTTATAGCTCAAGATTCTGCCAGTATTTGCATAGAAGGGAATAAATTCAAAACGTAAAAGGTTTTCTTTGAAACATCTAAACAAATATCACATTCTTAGATACATTCTCCAAGTTTCGAAGTGTTCAACGCCTAGGAAAACCGTTTAAACCAAGAATTAAACTCTCGGCAACCTTTTGTCATAAACCTCAAATCAATCAATCAAAAGAAAATCCACATGAAGTATTACTCTACTTCCATCATCAAAATAATTCAAATAATTGAATAACAGAAAATATTCCCAGAGTAATCTTTAACCACTACCATAAAAATTAAAAAAGGAAAAAAAAAAATAAAGAAAAAGATACAGATACAGATACAGATGCATAACTAAAACCTGAAATTCACTTTCATCAAGGACTCAAGAAAAGAATAAAATAATAGATACTTACCGCAAAATTGACAATAAATTTCGAAGATGTCAAAGCGGTTGGGAGCGAAGGAGGTCTCCATACGAGGATATAAAATCTTTAAAGCGGCTTCAATTGGGTTCCGGTTCGTACAATAAAAATGCAACGAAACCCTATGAAGAAAAACTCAATAGACTTGAGACCCCTGTTGCCCTTGCGCATTCACAAAGACGACAAGATCTTCTTCCCTGCTTCGCTCACTCTTCGTTCAGAAAAGCGCGAGTACCTGTTATCGTAATCTGGGGTTAAGATCTGTTTTGCCTGTACATCTCGGCCATGTCTTGCCCCGTTAACTTGTGAACGGAATGATGACGGTGACAATAACTTCGGATGCGAACCGGACAAACTTTGGCAAATCCGGTTTACGATATTCTGGAAACTAAATACACGCAAATTCTTTTGGATAATTGTCGGTTCCTTATTTGTGTTGGTCTAGATTTTTTCTTTTTGTTAAAATAAAAGAATTTTTATTTAATTTTAATTGTACAAAGCAATATTTTTAGGTTGATAATTAAATAATTTTAACTAAATATATTATTAATTCTCAATCTTTCCATCATTCGAATAATTAATCTCTATTTTTTTTAAAAAAAAATAAAAATTTAATTAGTCAAAATGTATAAACCAACATGTCTATGATCCCCCCCTTTTTTTTTTTTTACAAAGTTTATTATTTAGACAAATTAAAAAGGTAATTTTTGAAAAAGATAAACCAAATAAATTTCTCATTGCAAAATATATTTTGTAAATTTTAAATAGTTTCCAATCAAAAAATAATAATAATAATAATAATTAAAAACTAACAATTTTTTTTTATTAAAATTGCATCCCAGAACTTAGGACTACATAAATAACTTAATAATTGTCGAAAATTAAGGAGGGTGGAAATAAAAAATTAAAACAAAACTAGTAGCCGCTGCCGTAGGGGTAGTGGTTGGGGTGAGGATCAAAAGATGGTGTACCTACACAGCCGTAGTCATAGTAAGTTTCAGCTGATGACATTAGAGTTTCTGGAAAATCATAATCCTGCTGGAACTGTGACCGTGGAATTGGTTTTGGCATGCGAGGATTTGGATCTTCGTTGAAAAATTTATCCACAAAACTATGTGCATCATCCCAGCTATAATTATTCCAATATGTATTATTATAAGTCGGCATTTCCATGTGACCATCAACCCATTGGTTCCGTCCGTTTGAAGGCCCAACCTCCTCACGTCGTGGTGGTGGTGGTGGAGGTGGCCGTGGTTCTGGTGCTGCTTTCGGAGGTTCTCTTGCTGGCACCGGCGCTGCCCTAGGAGGTGCTCTTGCTGCCTCCGCTGCCGCTTTAGGAGGTTCTCTTGCTGCCTCCGGTGCAGCTTTAGGAGGTACTCTTGTTGGCGGTGCAGCTGGAGGAGGTGCTCTTGCCGGCTCTGGAGCTGGCTTTTTCTTCATGCATACAAGTAATGAGTGAATATACATCAATCAAAGTCAATCAAAAAACAAAAAATGAATTTACAAGAAAATATATATATATATATAAAAATTAATACTTTTGATTAAAAAGATTAATATATATTTTTCACTTAATAATACCCTTTAATTTCCTTATATAACAAGTATAAGAAATATCAATTTTTAAAAAAAAAAAAAAAACGGATGGAGTATAAGAATGGGTGAGGAGGAGATTTGTATCGCTACCTTTCGCTTACAGATGAAACAGCCCATGGCTGAAAATCGAAGAACACAGAACGCAGAAACAACAACAATAATTTATAGAGAGCTTTGCGAGACTTCTGCGTCAAAAGTTATGGTAATTTCTTTAAATTTATTTAGAAGCTACTTATTATTTCCATTTTTTATATTGAAAATTAATTTAGAAATTTCTTTTTAGCTATTCTTTATAACACCAACTAAAACCTCAATTTCCTATTTATACTTTTTTTTTTATATAAAAAAAAAAAATCATTAATAAAATATATGCCGACTGTTAGAATCTCATTAATTTTGTTAATTCTATATTGAAAAAAAAAGGGAAATTTACACAGAATGTTGTAAGAATAATTCCAAGAAAATCAAATCCAAGGCGACTTTTTAATAATTTCAATATTTTTAAGTAACCATTTTATAGGAAAAGAGACAATAATATAAGGGTCCAATTAGACAAGTTTTCTTTTTCTTTTTTTTTTTTTTACCCCTTAAAAATTTTGTATTATGTATTTTTAAAAATTTTAAATTAAAATATAAAAATTATATAGTCAAATTTTACTATTAGTCTATTTTATTTTCTAAATGAGTAAAAATATTAGTCTATTTTATTTTATTTTATTTTTTTTAAACTTGTCCAAATGTACCTTAAATTATCTATGATATTCTAACACAAAACTTCTTTTTAGTTTTCACATGTTTAATATTATCTTTATTGTACCAAATAAAATAAATTTTCTATATTAAATATAATTATCTAGACTCACTTATATTATATGGCATATTCAAATTTATTTTAGATGTGAAACTTATAACAAAGAAATGAAAGAATATTAACAAAATTTTATCTATGAAAACATTGGATGCACGGACAAAATTCAACTTATATATGAAAAGTGTAACGTAAAATAAAACAAAATATTCTCATTTATGTTTGTCTGATGTTATTTTATATTCTCATTTATATGTGTCTGACGTTATTTTCTTTTTATGATATTTCGTAAATTATACAATTCATACTTTATTATTGATTTGACCAATTATTTTTTCTTCTGTTGAACTTACCTTTATCACATGTTTAACTATCTTGTTTTTATTCGTATTAATTGTTACATTATTTCTAAGTTATTTTTTTTAAGGAGTGTTTGTATTTATACAATTTTACAAGTTCTACAAGATAGGCAAGAGTTTTAAAGTGGAAAAAAGTTTAACAAAGAAATGAACAAATGAAGAATATTAACAATGTTTTTAAATATGAAAACATCGCATATGCAGCAAATAAAAATTAAAGTAACGTATAGAAAATGTAACGTACAACAAAACAAAATATTATTATATATGTCTGTCTGATGTTATTTTATATTCTTATTTATGTTTGTCTGACATCATTTTCTTTTTATGATATTGCGTAAATTATACAATTCATTCTTTAATGTTGAGTTGACTAGTTGTTTTTTCTTCCATTGAACTTACCTTTATCACTGTTTAATTGTCATGTTCTATTATGTATTTAATTGTTACATTATTTATAGTGTTTGTATTTATACAATTTTACAACTTCTACAAAATAAGCAAGAGTTTTAAAGGGAAAAAAGTTTAACAAAGAAATGAACAAAGGAAGAATGTTAACAAAATATCTAGATATGAAAAACATCGCATACATAGACAAAAGTTCAACTAGTATATAGAAAATGTAACGTAAGAAGAAACAAAATATCCTCATTTATATTTGTCTTGCGTTATTTTATATTCTTATTTATATTTGTTGACATCATTTTATATTATTATTTATATTTGTTTGACGTTATCGTATTGTTTAAATTATACGATTTATTCTTTGTTGTTGAGTTGACTAGTCCTTTTTCGTGTTATTATCCATATTTAATTGTTACATTATTTTTAAGGAGTATTTTTATTTATAAGATTTTATAACTTCTATAAAATAGGCGGGAGTTTTAAAGAGGAAAAAAGTTTAAAATTGAAATGAACAAAGGAAGAATATTAACAAAAAACTTTAGATATGAAAAACATTACATACACAGACAAAAATTTAACTCATATATAGAAAGTGTAATGTAAAACGAAACAAAATATTCTCATTTATGTCAGTCTTATTGCACTTTTCTTTTATTAAATTGCGCAAATTATACAATTTATTCTTTATTGTTGAGTTGACTAGTCTCTCTCTTTTCTTTTTGTTGAACTTACCTTTATCATGTGTTTAATTGTCGTGTTATTATCTGTATTTAAGTGTTGCAGTATTTCTAAGTTGCTTTTTTTTTTTTTTTTAAAAGGAGTGTTTGTATTTATAAGATTTTATAATATCAATAAAATAGGCGGGAGTTTTAAAGAGGAAAATTTTTTAAAATTTAAATGAACAAAGGAAGAATATTAACAAAAACTTTATATATGAAAACATTGCTATATGCAGACAAAAATTTAACTCGTATATAGAAAATGTAACATAAAACGAAATAAAATATTCTCATTTACGTTTGCCTAACGTCATTTAGTTTTTATTAAATTGTATAAATTATACAATTTTTTTTTTGTTGAACTTACCTTTATCACATGTTTAACTGTCGTGTTCTTATCCATATTTATTTGTCATTTGTATTTAATTGTTACATTATTTTAAAGTTACTTTTATTCAAAAAAAAAGTATACGTATTTATATGATTTTATAACTCCTATAAACCAAGCAAAAGTTTTTAAGAGGAAAAAAGTTTAAAATTGAAATGAATAAAGAAAGAATATTAACAAAAACTTTAGTTATGAAAAACATCACATACGCGGATAAAAATTTAACTAATATATAGAAAGTGTAATGTAAAATGAAACAAAATATTTTCATTTATGTCAGTCTTATGTTATTTTTTTTTTATTATATTGTGTAAATTATACAATTTATTCTTTATTGCTGAGTTGACTATTCTTTTTTTTTTGTTGAACTTACTTTTATCGCGTGTTTAATTGTTGTGTTATTATCTATATTTAAGTGTTGCATTATTTCTAAGTTGCTTTTTTTTTTTTAAAAAAAAATGTGTGTTTGTATAAATAAGATTTTATAATTTCAATAAAATAGGCGGGAGTTTTAAAGAGGAAAATTTTTAAAATTTAAATGAACAAAGGAAGAATATTAACAAAAAAAAAATTATATATGAAAACAATGCAAATAAAATTTTACCTCATATATAGAAAGTATAATATAAAACAAAAAAAAATATTATCATTTATGTTTATCTGCCGTCATTTTTTTTTATTATATTGAGTAAATTATATGATTTATTCTTTTTTTTCCATTGAATTTACCTTTATCACATGTTTAACTGTCGTGTTCTTATCCGTATTTATTTCTAATTTTTTTTTTTAAGGAGTGTTTGTATTTATATGATTCTATAACTTCTTTAAATACAGGCCGGAGTTTTAAAGAGAAAAAAAAATTAAAAATTTAAATGAACAAAGGAAGAATATTAACAAAAATTTTATATATGAAAACATTGCATATGCAAACAAAAATTGAACTCGTATATAAAAAGTGTAAAAGAAAAAAAATATATATTATTATTTACATTTGTCTAACGTCATTTTGTTTTTATTAAATTGCATAAGTTATATAATTTTTTTTTTCTTGAACTTACATTTATCACATGTTTAACTGTTGTGTTCTTATCTATATTTATTTGTCATCCGTATTTAATTATTACATTATTTTAAAGTTACTTTTATTAAAAAAATAAAAAAGTATTTGTATTTACACAATTTTATAACATTTATAAAATAAGCAGAAGTTTTAAAGAGGAAAAAGGTTTAACAAAGAAATGAGCAAAGGAAGAATATGAACAAAAAGTTTTAGATATGAAAACATCTCATACGCGGACAAAAATTTAACTCATATATAGAAAGTGTAATGTAAAACGAAACAAAACATTCTCATTTATGTTAGTCTTATGTTAGTTTTTTTTTTATTATATTGTGTAAATTATACAATTTATTCTTTATTGTTGAGTTGACTAGTCTTTTTTTATTTTAACTTACCTTTATCACGTGTTTAACTGTCGTGTTATTATTCGTATTTAAGTGTTGCATTATTTCTAAGTTGTTTTTTTTTTTTTTTTAAAAAAAAAGAAGAGTTATTATTTATAAGATTTTATAATTTCAATAAAATAGGCGGGAGTTTTAAAGAGGAAATTTTTTTTAAAATTTAAATGAACAAACGAAGAATATTAACAAAAATTTTATATATGAAAATATTGCATACGTGGATAAAAATTTAACTCATATATAGAAAGGTTAACATAAAACGAAATAAAATTATTCTCATTTATGTTTGTCTGACGTCAATTTTTTTTTATTATTGAGTAAATTATATGATTTATTCTTCTTTTTTCCTATTGAACTTACCTTTATCACATGTTCAACTGTCGTGTTCTTATCCGTATTTAATTGTTACATTATTTCTAAGTTGCTTTTTTTTAAGGAGTGTTTGTATTTACACGATTCTATAACTTCTATAAAATAGACGGGAGTTTTAAAAAACAAAAATTTAAATTTAAATGAACAAAGGAATAATACTAACAAAAATTTTATATAAGAAAACATTGCATACGCAAACAAAAATTTAACTCGTATATAAAAAATGTAACGTAAAATGAATTAAAATATTCTCATTTATGTTTATCCGACATCATTTTTTTATATTCAATAAATTATTCGATTTTGTTTCCCTATTAAACTTACCTTTATCACATGCTTAACTGACGTGTTCTTATCCGAACTCATATATAGAAAATGTAAAATAAAACAAAATAAAATATTCTTATTTACGTTTGCCTAACGTCATTTTGTTTTTATTAAATTGCATAAATTATATAAATTTTTTTTTCTTGAACTTACCTTTATTACATGTTTAACGGTCGTGTTTTCATTTGTATCTATTTGTCATCCGTATTTAATTGTTACATGATTTTAAAGTTAATTTTTTTTTTAAAAAAAAAAAAGTGTTTGTATTTATACGATTTTATTACTTTTATAAAACAAGCAGAAGTTTTAAAGAGAAAAAAGGTTTAACAAAGAAATGAACAAATGAAGAATATTAACAAAAAGTTTTAGATATGAAAACATTGCATACGCATATGAAATTGTAACATAAAATGAAATAAAATATTTTTATTTATGTTTGTCTGACGTTATTTTATATTTTTATTTATGTGTGTCTGACGTCATTTTTCTTTTATAATATTACGTAAGTTATATGATTCATTCTTTATTGTTGAGTTGACTAATCATTTGTACTTTTATTGAACTTACTTTTATCGTATATTTAATTATCGTGTTGTTATCCATATTTAATTGTTATATTATTTTTAAGTTACTTTTTTAAAAAAATTGGGTTTGTATTTATAAGCCATTGTTTTAAAAAAAAAAATAAAATCACACAAAATAAATTCCTTCCAACAATTCAAATAATAAATTGAATGATAAGCTTTTTTTTTTTTTTTTTTAAGTTTTTTAATTATAAATAAAATTAGTAAAAGAACGTTGGCTTGATATTATATTATCTCGGTAGTATACATTCTAGAATATTATACTTACCTTTTTCACCATCTCAATTCTCCACCTATATATATATCCTTGGTTAGAGAATTTTATTATCCTGTCTCACTTTCTTTTTCCAACTCTCCCTCTACTAGAGAAAAGCAAAGAGAAAGAAATCTAATTAGTCATGGATTTTTCATTGTTGCCAGAAGAGGTCGACCGATCTACAATCGAACAAACTATCCTACCCGCCATTCAATGTCTGAACCAACAACTTCCCGGATCAAATATGGTCCCTCGCATCATTGGCTTTATGGTCCGTGCATCGCCTGATCCAAATTGCAGAACGGCTGTATTTGTCAACACCAATACATGGACCGTGAACACGGTGGAAAACGCCTCAGAATTAATGGAGGCGGTTACGACGTCGTTGTCGTCGTTGTCTTCCTCGTCGCCGTCACCCGTACTATCCAGTGGTGGTGATGATGATATATGATGATGATGATGATGATGATGATGATGATGATGATGATGATGATGAAAAGTTGGGTCCCGCAACCAAGGAATCAATTGAGGCCATACCGGTCGTGAAAGTGTTTGAACCGGGAAAAGAGTGTTCTGTGTGCTTGGGCGAGTTTGATGTCGGCGGAAAAGCCAAAGAGATGCCGTGTAAGCACGTGTATCACTCTGCTTGTATCGATAAATGGTTGGGGATTTGCGGTTCCTGCCCGATTTGTAGGTACAGCCTGCCTACAGAAGAAAAAGAAGATGACGACGACGACGATGACGATGATGATGATGATGATGCTGATGTGGAAGGGGAGGAGACGACTGAAGGAGTAGCGGGAGGGGATGGAGATGATGAACATTAATGGGAGCCGTTCGAAGGATTTAATTTTGTTTTAACTTTTTCTATTATTATTAAATAAAATAGCAGTTGCATGGTTTTAAGAATAGAACTTAGTAAGCAGGAAATGACAAATTACAATTGTGAAAAGTGAAATCTAAAAGGGAAAAAAAAAAAAAAAAAAAAGGAAGGAAATTTTGGAGAAGAAAAGGAAAAAATTTTTCATCATTTCCCGGGTGACGTCTTATTATTAATTTATGTTTTAGTAATTTTTTTTTTTTTTTTTTTTTTTCGTTTTCCTTTGCAAGGGCCATGAATTTCAAAGGAATTTGATTTTTTTTTTCTACTGTTTTATATTTAAAAAAAAAAATAATTGTGTAATAAATGAAGCGACAAAATATCAAAATATAATATTTGAAAAAAAAAATAAAAGTTTATTTCCTTCTAAATTTTTAGAGAGATTGAGTAATTATTTAGTTTAAATTTAATTTTCCTCAAATTTTTAAGGAAAAAAACATTAAAGATTTCTGTTAGAATTTTAACAGTTTCTATTAAATTAATTCTTAAATATATAGTTTTCTGATTGAGGATTAGTTATTAAGAGGAAAAATAAATGATGTGAAAACTTGAATAAAAGTTTTTTCCAATTATATAAATATAATTCTCAAGTCAAAAGCAAAAGTGTTGAATTATATAACGTTTTTATTTCTATACATTAATGCTAATAAATACGAAAATTGCCTTTCACATAAATTTACAAGTTTAATATTTATGTATAAGAGTCGTGTAAAAATCAAATAAGATTTTTTTTTTTTTTTTTACTTATACAATATAATTAAATTTTGTGGATAAAATTCATATTAAATTTGAAATATGATTTGTAAGCAAGATTTTTTAAATATAAAGTCTATTATATTAAATCTAAATTAACAAAAACATTAATTTTAAATATTTGGATTTTGTAATAAAAAAAATTAATATTAATTAGTGAAATAAGAGTAATTGGTGAATTTAGTCTCAAATAAATTTATGTTTAGCAAGTTTAGTTCAATTTTTTTTTTAACTTTTAAAATTCTAAACTTTTTTACCTAGATAACTAATGTATTTTTTAAATCACTTTACATGAAATATCTACAAAATTATAGTAAAAAAAATTGAAACACTCATTCACAAAATATTTTTGAAAAGGTAAAACGATATATATATATAAAAATATATTTCATGTAATAAATTTGAGTACGTTTTTTTATGCAATAAACCACACAAATCTTTAAATTACTTTTTTTTTATGAAATTTGTGAAAAAAAAAAACTTTAATTGTCTTAGATAAAAAATTTTGGGACTTTAATTTACCAAATATAATTTTTTTTTTTTTTTGTACTAAATTCAGGAATTACTCAATAAAATAAATAAATAAATAACAACATGGACTGTGTTCATGGTGTAATAAGGTGGAGCAGACGTCCATTCATTTACTTAGGGACTATACCTTATCTTGAGTTGTTTGACGGATTATTGTTCCAGATAGTTTGTATGGTAGCTTTTTCGCTAAAGCTGATGTAGTACGGTGGTGCTGTAAGTTTCTGCGTAAACTGAGTGTCTCATCGAGTTGGTTCCTGGGGTGGAACTATGTTTTTAGACAAACTATCCATTTCTTATGGGTTAATTACAATATTGGTAGGCATGGTGGCAATTCGTTTTTGGGAAGTCCTTATGCCATCATTGAAAAGAGCTTTAGAAGTGTGTTAGAGATCCTTTCAGTCTGGAATAAGGACGCCTGATTTTCTTTACTTTGTACCGTTGTACCTTTTCTTTCTATTTTTTAATAGATATTCCGGTTTCGACCAAAAAAAAAAAAAAAAAAATAACAACATGGACGTGGTGTTGTCAGTTGGGTAAATGGGTCGGCCCAACTCACCGACAAGGATGACTTGGGCAATCTTGAATTTTTTATTATTTTTAAATTATATTATTACAAAGAAAAAAAAATGTCGGGATGATGTTATTATTTCTCATTAGAAAATATTACTCCAATTTCGTCATTATCTATATACCTATTCCACCTGTTCGTTTCGAACAGATAAAAACGTCCCTTCCTTTGACCTGTTGGTGATCCATAATTTCTTTTCCTTGTTCCCATCATCAAGTGTTAGTTTTTGTAACAATAATTCTATTATGATTTGGACAGACACCATCGTGCTTAAACTCGCAATTCAGGATGTCTAAGGTTTCACATTTTTTTTTCTTCTGTTCATACAAGAACTGAAATGGTTGGTATTTCCCATTCTCCTCCCATGGCGAAAACTCTTGGATTTTCCACAAGAGGTACCTACCAGGTTGATTCCAAGTCAGTGCCGCAATGCTCGGCACTATGCGTCCAAAAGCAGCTCAACATTTCTTACTCAAGAAGTATATATAAGTATTCCTGTAGAACCACCACAAGGGCTATATTCTTTCATTGTCTTAACTTACTTCTCTTAAAACAGGATACTGCTCTTTAAATACAGCTCTGAGGTAGGCGTTTTATGTCTGTATTTTGCACAGAAAAGTTTGTTCATGCTGCAAATATTTCCATTCCAAGCATAATTCTGATTATCCTGGAAGTTACCAGTCCTAATGTGAACCCACCCCTAATAGGGATTTCTACTCCAATCACACTTACCTCTTACTCAAACCATACACATGCTAAAGCAACATACACAATTTCAAAGTCTCACTATATATATATAAAAGAATAATCACCAGAATCCAAAATCTTGGGAATGGATAGACTTAGAACTGAGGTCAAAAGCCAATGGCGGTTAGTTCAGAAAGAACTGAATTTCTGGAAATTAGATTTGTTTGGCACATGAATTGGCAAGATTTCAGCTGTTGAGATATTTTCAGTCAAGAAATTCCTAAATTTGATAGAAACATAAAGATGTTGTAACACACTTGTTTATTGTTGCTAAACATGAATAGAAGTTTCTTAAAAAGAAATGAGGAAATACTCACCAAATGAGTTGAATACTAATCATAGTCCATCATCTCCCCTTCCTTATAATTAAAAATGTGCAATACACTTCAACAGATTGTACCTCAGCTAAAACAATAAAAAGGGGCAAATCAACCATGGGCATCTCAGCCACAAAGATAACCACAAGCCACCAGCACCAAGGCACGGGGAAGTAAAAGATGAGTAATTTAGGGGAGAAGAAGACACATATAACAAAAAAGGTTCATATAAGGCTTATCTTGGAGCTCACAAAATTCATTTTCAATGACTCATTCTACACATCCCTGCAAGGATGAGAAAGTCTCAGAAACCTTTTATCATTCTTCTCTAGATTAGACCAAATAATGCACTTAAGCAAACCACCCCCAACCACCAGGGGGTAGATAAGTGTAAACTATAACTATATCTTAACTGATGAGAGGCGGTGATTGGTTATCAAGAATTTTTAATTTAAAAGATAGAAAAAAGCAATTAGATCCTACCCAAAGAAAAGCCATAGGGGTAAAGGCATAGAATCAGTTCCATGATATATAATTCACAACCTTCAGAGGTTATAAAACGAATACACCTATATGACATAAATGGAAAATCAATGAATAATGCCTACAAAAATATTTTTGAGGGAAGAAATGCCTTCCGAAATAAGGAACTTTAGAACACAAACAAAGTTAAAAGCATCAGAATCCTAGATTCTTACATGAAATGGTTATGGAAACAAACTTTCTCTCTAGCATGTCTGAATTCACAACCAGAGACATAATGAAAGCATACAGTTCAAAAGTTATTCCAAAGTGAAAAGCAGATCAAAGGTGAGAATTTAGAATCAGCATCTAAAGAAAATAAATATCAACAGGTAAAAAGTATACCAATTAAAGGAGTAAATTCTGTATTTTCATTGTAAGAAATTGCTTTTATAATTTGAACATTCGATTATGCCAACTTTATTTGAGGGGGTTCTGTAATCCAGAAAAGATTGGCAAGAGTAAGTATTCTGTTATAATGATGACAACTGATGTATATATTGAATATACTTTCCTATAACTAATGTATGGTAGGTATCAACACTACTTCTTCACCTTTCGAGACTTCTTTGGTCCAGGAACCTCCAGTCTGCCAACAGAACATCCACATCTTGCTCGAAACACCAGAACAGCTCTTCCATTGGGTGGTGCCATCTTCTTAAGCTCTGCTTCCAATTCTCTGTGATGATCGCGAGGTAATTGAAACATTCCATTCTTTGTCCCTAAATTCCCAAGGGTAGCTGAATTTTTCACACACTCCTCTGTCTCTAACTGTATATCAAACTCAGCAGCTTTACGAAGCCCACGACAACCAGGTTTTCCACAAGTCCTACTTGTGTACACAGTAATTACCACAAGTGCCAAGAGAGCAAAGAAGATGCTAATGCCAAAACAAGCATATACCATCGGAGCATAACAAATTTCCTCTTTGAAAACATAGACTACTTCCTCGAAAAAATCAGCACTAGCACTCACTAGAAACTCCAAGTAAGGGTACAACAGAATCCCACAAGCACTAAGAACGGCAATCAGGATTACTACATCAATCACAGCACCGCCTGATTGCTCACATGCCGGAATATTCAAGTGACTCTGGGTAAAAGAGAAACTGTTCTTTTTCTTGGGTAACTGATTGATTTGCTTTAATTTCATATAAGGGTCATTAGAATTAACAGATTTTGCCGCCATGCCTGAGTATTGGTCAACTAAAATTGAGTTATCCAAACAGACCATTGGATTTGAAAAATGAAAATGAACCAAGAAAAAGATAAAGATTGAATCTTGATTCAAAACCCACCGATACAAAACCAAATTTTGAATCAAACCCACAATTCTAATATCAAAACCGAGATCAACTCAATCGGAAACAAGGATCGATGCGAGCTTTGACTGAACCTGATCTGAGAAAACTGTCGATTGGCACTTTGGTTTTATGTGATTATCCTTCATTGATCAAACATAAAACTCTTGGTTTGGGTATAATCGGAATTCACCGAATTAAAAAAAAAGGCATAGAAAGAAAGGAAATACTGGGAAATGAAATGGATTGGACATTGGCCGGCTACTCAGTTTTCAGAGGTTTGAGGAGCAGAGACGACAATAAAAGAGTCATTTGTGGTGTGAAAAAAAAATAAATAAATAAATAATTAGTAATTTACCAAATGGTTTAGTTGTGTGATGTGTGCCATCTTCCATGCGTTTACTTATCTCTCTCTCTCTCTCTCTCTCTCAGGAAGAAGAAGTCTAAAGGACTAAAATAAAGCTTTGCGTTTTGTGTGTTAGCTCTTTCTTCTCATCTAATGGTTCCGGTTTTCTTCAGCCAACAAAATTTTTGTCTACTTTTAATTGTAGCTTTGTGGGCTATAATTTCATTGGCCCATTTAATTTAGTTTCATAATTTGTAAATCATTCCCATAAAGATGTCGGCCCTACCTAATTAAATCTTTATTAATTTTGTTTTATATTATTTTTATCTTTTATTATTACATGAAAAATAAAAAATTGAAGGTGTGACAAGTCAAATCTTGTAGTATATGGCAAAACTTGATAATAAATGAATGGTTTTTGAAGGATTACTTGGAAAAGTTAAATTCAATGTTATATATATATATATATATATATATATATGCAAGGAAAATGAAATGTATGTGTGATGTTTTGAAAGTATCGTGCACGATCTTTTAAATGATGTGTTTAATTTGTCTTTGAGGGAAACTAATCAAAACATGGTATTCATGAAAATCTTAGTAAAAAGCTATATTTTTATTATACCAAAGGGGAAATTAAGAATATTTTTTTAGTCATCATGGTAATGGGAAAAGGAGAAAGAAAAATTTTAATTAAAAATAATAATAATAAGTTGTTTTTCTTGTTATATGGACGTCAATTCTTAAGACTTTCAAATTTTATAATCCATTGTTTTCTTGACCTTAAAATGGGGGAGTATGACCTACATTATTTTTTTTTTTTTTTTGTTATAAAATATATATAAGGTATTTTTATTTTATAATTTTTAAAATTATAAATGAAAGGTACTTTAAATTAAAATATTTTTATTAATGAAAATTATTAATTTTTCTATATATATAATATTATAAAGATGAAAAGAGTCAACTTTGATTGTGGATTACGTTAAACATAGTTTTTATTTTTCCACAAATTATCACTATTCATTTTTTTTTTAAAAGTTATTTCTTTACTATAATCAATTGCTTGTAACTTTCATACCCCATGAGCTGTTGCTTTAATAAAAACTTTTTTATTTTTCTTTTTCAAACTTCAATATCCCATAGGTTTAATTTGAGATCTAAGCTATGTTGGAACTCTTTACAAGAAATCCAATATTCTATTTTCTTTATTTTCCTTATATCAGTGAATTATCTAAAATAACAAAAAGATGTCCAAGTCGCAAATGAACTATAAAAGAGTTTGTCTAATTTAAATGAAGTCACAAATTTAAATATATTTAAAATATTTCGTGTCATAATCATAAATATCACAAATAAAAAAGACCAGGCCTACTCTTTTTATTTTTTATTTTTGTTAAATCATCCAAATATTCAAAAATTTTATTTTGACTAAATATTTGATACTCACAACAAAATATCATATAATACGCAACCTTAAAGTTGACTATGTTCGGATATCTTAGGTAATAACAGGCCTAAAGATTAGGCCATACATTAGCTACCAGAGTAACATGCCCAAATAAGCAAAGACCTTACTGGCCCATGTCATGGTTTGAGTTTTAGGTTTTGGGCCTGTTATATTTTCCTTTAAATTCTTTTAAAAAAAGTATTCTCAAGAATAATATTTCTTAATACAAAATTAAATATTTATTAGAGACAAATTATTAGTAATACACTAATTTAAAACTCCATATCACTGTAACAGTGCGTTTATCGTATTATCAATACAGTGCCAAAAATACCCTTTGCCATAACAACCTAGTTCTAACATTGCCACTTGTCAACCCACTTGGGATAAGTACAAATTGAATTGCTTAATCAAATTTCTTAACTCTCTGTCTTTGAACCCCACATCAAAACAATTAACATTAATTAGCTTTTCGACAAAGAGATTTATATGTATATATATTTTTCCTACCAAATATAAATGATCTTAAACTTCAAGGGGTAACATTGTCAAAAGTTATGCACCAATTGAATTAACCAATGAAAAGGCTTGAAAAATCTAGGCGGCTAGGTTATAAATACTGAATCGTTGGAGTAAAAACACGTGTCAATTGAGTTGGCAGATGATGAATGATGATCTAGCCTATGTTTCTTGGGATCTATGCTGGCACGTGTCCCATGTTTATACGGCTTGAATTGAACGGTAAAGATGGAAAGTACCACTTTTTCAAAACACTCTCTCGAAACTGGGAAAAGGTTTACTAAATCAGTCCTTTAACTGTAAATTATTTTTTTTTTTTTTTTTTTAAAAACTTGTGAAAATGATATTAAATGACTAAATTAACCCGATACCTCTAGGCCGTGCTTATCTCCAATCATGCTAGTGATTGACAACTATGCCCTTGAAGTTTGGTTATTTGCAATCATACCCCTTATATTGAAAGCCACAGACTTGTACCCATCAAATATGTAATTAACTAATTAAGAATTTTACGATATTAATGTGTAGAGTCTATTTTTTAAAATTATAAAAACATTTCAATTTAATTCTTTTATTAAACAATTATAATAAATGTTAAAAATACCTAGGAAATAGGTATTTGAATGGAATGAAATGAAATTTTTTTTTTTTTTTTTTTCATGGGGCAATTGGAGAATTTAAGCATTTTAATTTAGAAGTGTGGGACCCAGAGAAACGTGTAACACTAGAAAGGTTGATGAGCTGGCTGTGCTTGGAACTTTTGGACATCATGGCAATAGGTACCCAGGCTGTTGGCGGTTTACAATACGAGCGGCAACGGCTGTAACCCCACCTTATTTAAAATCGCCAAAAAAATGGGCCGTCCGATGCACTATTAAAGTTTGAAAAAGATGACAAAGCTTAGCACTCACCCGTCACCAACATTGCCATTCCCCCAAACTTAACAAATGGTATATCTATTCATGAGATTCTCGTTCTTTGTCGTAGTTTCAACTCATTAGTGATTTTCATTTTTGGGTCAAAAGTAACAATTTTTATCTTAATTGTTAAAATATCTTATTACGTATATAAAAACGTATATCACTACACTCTTAAATAAATATATATATATATATATATGGAATATATTTAATGTTATTGGGAGTTCTTGGACGGAACATATAAGATACATATGTATATACAACTGACCACAAAAGATTAAAAAAAGTGGAAAAAGAAAAAGAAAAAGAAAGAAGAAGAAGCAACAGGAGGAAGCATGCGAGTGGGCAGTAGGAATATTGGGAGTAAGATGAAATTTTGGTCATATAGAGGGAACAAAAAAAAAAAAAAAAAAGGAACCAAGCGTATGAAATGTGGTGGTGAATCAAAGTACTATTAAAAACCAGTAGTGATTACCAGGCAGAACCCAGTTTGTTCTTCCAAGTGGACCAATAACAGAATCAATTCCAACTTCTCTCAAAAGCTGCAACTTGTACAAAACCCCATGGCCACAAATCATTATTCTTATCTTACATGGAAAAAAGTGCTGCTGCTACTATTAAGTTTTCATTTTTATTATTTTTTTTATTGATCATAATTTTATTAATTTATATATATATATATATATATATATATGTGGTGTTGTAACATATGGTCATCGATCAATTCTTTTTGGCGGTCACTTTATTTATAGTTTCTAAGCTAACTGGCAATTCCATCCACACAAAAAAAAAAAAAAAAAAAAAAAAAAAAAGAAAAACTGTGGGTGGGGGAGAGAGAAAAAAAAAAATTAAAGAAATGGGATTTTAGGAAGGGAGAAAAAGTTGGGCGACTTTTTTGAAAAGTGAGTGAGAGGATAAAAGGAGGAAAAGTAAAAAGGAAAAAAAAAGAGAGAGCAGCCTAGCCGAGGAATTGAGGAGAGAAGGTGCTGAGTCAGATTAAAGAGTCGCCCACTTTTTTTTTTTTTTTTGTTTTTTTAAAAAAAGAATCATATCAAAAAGAAGATCTCAAAGCCACATAGAACTTGTGGCTGAGGTTTGCTTTTTCTTTGCTGACGTGGATTTGCCTACCTGGGGGGTTTAGGTTTAACCCATATCACACGTAGCATCCCTCGTCCACAACCATGATCAATCACTAGTAGTAGAGTCGCTTACCCCAAAAAAAAAAAAAAACAAAACACTAGTAGTAGAGTCGACCAGAAACAAACTCTACAGAGACACAGAAAGAAAGAAAGAAAGGAAGAAAGAAAGAAAGAAAGAAAGAGAGAAACAGAGAGAGAAAACACAAGTGAGCTGCAGAACCCGATACGTAAAAACCCGAACCCACAAAACGAAACCCAGAGCCAGAGCCAAAGCCATCCGGAAACGGCCAAATCCGGAATGGTCGAGTGTGTGTCAGATCTTATGGAGAAATCTACCCAATCCCAAAATCAGCGGATTTTATTTTTGTAATATTTCATTATTTTTATTATTTTCCCTTTTTCTAAAAAACTACTGCTAGTAGTACTATTTATCTACAATCAGTAATGTCGGAAGTCAAGGACCCTGCGATAAAGCTGTTTGGAAAGACGATTCCGCTACCTGATATCCCGGTGACGGCGTTGGCGGAAGCTTCTGAATGCGGAGAAGATGCTCCAACACTGTCTACGGATACCTCAGTTGGCGATGCTTCGATTCTGCATATTCCTTCTTCTCCAAATTCCTTACCTGAAGATACCAGCTTTAATAGAAGCGAAGCAGAGCAAGATGTTGATAAGGTACGACTTTGGGTGGTTTTTTTTTTTTTTTTTTTTTAAACAAGAGTCTTGAAAATGGGTCTTCTGAGAAATCGTGGTTCGATCTTAATTTTAAAACTGCTTCATGTCAAGGTTGACTTTCTGTTTACCTACGAATATGCCTAGGGTTATGGTGTATTAGCTGGTGTAAGCTTCAGTAAAGAATCGAACTGGTTATACGATTTTAGAACCACGAGTTTCTTTTGGGGGATTGTTCTTTAGTGTTTGTGTTGGCAGGATCTGAATTTCTTCTGATTTTTGGATGTTCACTCGGCCTGCTAATTCTGCATGCTGAGTGGATGTACAGATTGGTATAGGCTGTGGTAGTTAACATGATTGTGTGCATGGCTACAAGAATTATATCTTTCACCCTGACTAATTTGTACCAATTAGATAACACGTCTATTAGTCACGAGATCAAAGAACCAAAAAAAGAAGCAAAGATTGCAACAGCTTAAGGATTCTGGTTGCAGTAGGCAAAATATTTTGTTATCTGGGTAGTCTGGTTGAAGATGCACGTTCTTCTGTTCATTTCTTGTTGTGTCGAGAGAGGAAAAAAGGAAGAAAATGTTGAAGATGTTTGAAAATAGCATATTCTTTAATTTTATTTGGGAATTTCAGACAGTTCATTCTTATTAAAAAATTTTACTTTTGGCTTTTGGTTCAATTGATGAAGAAGTTCCAGTTTAGTGTACGTTTTTTTTTGGAGTGTACTGTATTTGAACTTTGGTTTAGATGGTCATTTTCTAATTACTTTATAGTTTCACCTTTTGTTTAATCCATTAAGGAGCCAAATGCTCTCTAATATGCATTATTTTCAGGGGGTTTTCCCACCTTCCTTTAGAGCACCTACTGCCATCCAAGTTTTTCCTGCCAGTCTCAAATGATCTATTAATCACATCCACTAATTATCTTATATGATAATGCCTTGCTCGAAGTTTTTTATGCTTTATCATGAGGAAAAGCTTAGATTCTTAAGCACTCAAATTTCCCACTCCTGGACTTGACTGTTAATCCTTAAAAGAATGCATCAGAAAGAAAATCAGCATTAGGATGTTTTGGATTCAAATTGTGAACAGCAATATTTAAGAATGTTAACTGTTTTACATAATTGTACCATGCTATTTTGTTCTTCAATCACAAATCACACAACATCTCCAATTTATTACATTAGTGTGCTCCATTTTCCCTTTATGCCTTCTTGCTTACTGTTTTTCTTATTTAATAAGCAAAAACAGGACTAAGATGCTCTGGACCTCTGGGGATGATTTTGAGGTCTTGGTAGAATGTAACTTATTAACACAATCTTTGTAAATTCAGGATTCTTCAAGAGTATCCGGGGACAATGGTAATGCAGAGGATGTGGTGGGATCTAGGATGTGCGAGGAATTAGCAGAACCGAATCTAGTGAAGGAGAATTCAGGAGGAGCAGCATCTGCTGATAATGTAGCAGTATCAGCAAAAGCTTCAAAAACAGAGGAAGATCAGAATGAAACTGGAAACACACAGGACAAGACCCCGAAGAAACCTGACAAAATAATTCCTTGCCCACGCTGCAATAGCATGGATACCAAATTCTGTTATTATAACAACTACAATGTGAACCAGCCTCGACACTTTTGTAAGAATTGTCAGAGATACTGGACTGCTGGTGGAACCATGAGAAATGTGCCTGTTGGAGCTGGTAGGCGAAAGAACAAGAATACAACCTCCCAATACCGTCATATAACTGTCACTGAAACTCTTCACACTGCCCGACCAGATGTTCCAAATGGTATCCACCATCCTGCTTTAAAGCCTAATGGCACTATACTTACATTTGGCTCTGATGCACCCTTGTGTGAGTCAATGGCTTCGGTATTGAATATTGCTGAGAAAACAGTGAGGAATTGCACGAGGAATGGATTCCATAATGGAGAAGAACTCAGAGCTCCAAATCCCTATGGGACAGGAGGTAATGGAGATGAGCAGTCAAGTGGATCATCACTCACTGTTTCAAATTCAAAGGATGAAGTGGGTAAAGATGGGTTGCCAGACAACCCAGTACCAAACTGTCAAAGCATTCCTCCTCAGATACCCTGCTTCCCAGGGGCTCCTTGGCCTTATCCATGGAACACATTTCAGTGGAGCAGTCCTGCACCCCCTGGGGCCTTCTGCCCTGCTAGTTTTCCCATGCCTTTCTACCCTGCTGCACCATATTGGGGTTGTACTGTACCAGGTAGTTGGAATGTCCCCTGGGTAAACCCGTCAGCTACTGGAAATCCAACATCATCCGGCCCCAATTCCCCAACTTTAGGAAAGCATTCAAGGGATGATAATGTGCAGAAGTCTGTTGAAACAGAGAAAGAAGAGTCGCAGAAAGAGAGTAATCCAGAGAAGTGCCTCTGGGTTCCAAAAACATTAAGAATTGATGATCCAGGAGAAGCAGCAAGGAGTTCAATATGGGCGACACTGGGGATAAAAAATGACAAAGTTGATGCATCTGGTGGAGGTGGAGGAGGTGGTCGTCTTTTCAAAGCATTCCAGTCTAAGGGAGATGAGAAAACTAATAATGTTGCAGAAGCTTCTACAGTATTTCACGCGAATCCGGCAGCCATGTCCAGGTCATTAAGTTTCCACGAAAGCTCGTAAGCTGATAAGGTAGAATTTTGATAAATGCCTGCCTTATTGTTGCCTTAAACAGAAGAAGATATGGAGAGTTTGATTTTGATCAACCTCTGCACCACTTTTGTCATGTTGCTGTTTGTTGACTAGTAGCTCATTTGTAAAAATCAGTTATTGGCAGACAAGCAAAGATGAAGATGAGAGTTAAAATTGGTCGGGAGCATGTATAGAAGACTAGAAGTAGCACCTTTTTTTTCTCTCTTTTTTTTTTTTTTTTATGGGTGAAAAATCCTGTGGACATTGCTTTGTCCTTGTTTAAATTTTAGGGTCAAACCTCAGTTAGATGTTTGTTGAATTCCTAGTCCCTGTACATATATATGAAATAGAGAGACAAACAATAGGACGAGTATTATGTGTATCCATGTCCCCAAAATGCCACACTGATTTTCGGAATAAGATTTGGGCAGTTCTTTTTCCATTGTTTTCTTGTACCATTGTTGTTAGCTATTAACATTCAAGAGATCCGAATTTTGTTGTGCATCATCACTGTGTTAATTAATAAAGTAGTAGTTTTTTGTATAAAGAATTTTTTTTAAGGCCAGCAAAGCCATTGGGATTGAGAATCGAAGGTCAACTAGATCTCTTTGCTTTGCTTTGCAAGTTATTTTTCCTCCTCCTTCTCCTCATGTTGAGAAATAATATCGATGGGATAAAAAGAACACCTCTATACATGTGAGAAAAGTAATCAACCACACTTAAAATTTACTACTTATGTTGTTATTGAAATCTTAATTTATCTGATGAGAATAAATAAAGAGAGCAGATGGAGAAAAATGTTTTAAGCAGAGCTAGCTGCACCGACCATCATGTACGTAATTATTATTATTAACAACTCAGGTTCCCTCGTGTGGGTGGGATAGTACCAAAAACAAGATCCGAGGTTCTTCTCTTCTCCAATATTTAGGCATTGACTTTCAGTATATGAAATTTGGGATGAATATTTATTTACCTGGTGGTATTTGGACGACTAAGAAGAACTATATATACATATAAATATCAATCAATCCTCTTCTTCACCATAGTCTATACTTTCTTCTCGCTCGAATAAGGGATCATGAAAATACCCACCTTTTTCTTTCCTCAATTGCTTCTCGTGGCTGTTGTTCTTCTCCTTTCTTTTTCAAACGGTATAAACAATTCTTCACAAACTTTTTAGCTCATCATCGATCCATCGAATGTTGGGTATTTATTATATGTTTTCCTTTATTTATATCTTTGATCTGATGATGTCTTTATTTAATTATATATGCACAGGAAGTTGCAGAAAAGCAATGATGGAAAACGTTAGCATCCAAGACAGTGTTAGCACTACTACTGTTTTATCATCTGTTCCCCTAGTACGTAGATTACTAATTGTTTAATTAATTTTTTATTTTTATTTTCTTGATCTAATTATAAACTTCTCAGGTAGCAGAAACGGAAATGTTACATTTCCACTTGGATTACGTAGAAGCAGGGCCAAACTTTAATGGAAAATCCAGTCTTCCTTATCCTACTCCTCCACCATCCACATCCCCTTCGCCATTGCTGCCGCAACCACCGCCACCACAAGCTTGAACCGTTTGTCTTTGCTTTAGTAGGTGTGCAACAAATAGTTCTTTGCATGCGTTTGTTTCTGATCTTTCCTTTTTTTTTTTTTTTTTTTGGATAATTGATCTTCTTTGCATGTATTATACGTACGTTCATTTTACTCTTTTGATTCATTATTTTTCTCAGAAGAATAGTAAAAAAGAATCAACTAATTTGTCTTTACTGTGAAAACTCAAAAGGTGGATTTTTCCCTCTGCTTGAAAATGAATATAATTTCTTTCATTAAAGACTTTTATCCATAAATAATTCATTAGACCTTTAAACGGCTACCTAATTCAGTCGTACCGTTGGAGATGGTGCAATTATCAACCTCCAGCCGCCGCTACTATTCTTTCCACTGTAATTGTGAAAAGATTTCCTACTTTGACCTCTTCTCTTCTCTTCTATTCTGCAATTTTTTATTTTATTTTTTTGCCACCCATTCAGGTTCAAAGGATATAATAAATATATATATTAAAAGTACAGAGGAAAAAGAAAATAATAATAATAATAAAAAAAGGGGGTAGAAGATCCAGATTTAGTAGGATTGAACTCTACAGATCTCTGCATAACAGTGGACGATAAATAATATACACAAAAGTGGGGGGAATTGTACTAATTAAAGAATGGATTCGATTCAAGAAAACCCATCAAAAGGGAAAAATTCTTTGCAATTGGTTTGTGTAAGTAATTCTTTTAGTAATTCCAAAAAAAAAGAATAAATTAACTTAGCACAAACAACTGCTTTCCATAAACTTAAGAAATTCATGGAAATCTATCCTTTCATCTCCATTTTCATCGAATGCTCTGATCATCTTCCTGCACTTGTCCAATTCCGAGCCTTCATTCAATCCCAGAGCCCGAAGCAATTTTTTGCAAATCTTCGGCATCGATGAATCCATCCTTATTTTCATCAAACACATCAAAGGCTTCTTTAACTTCTTCCAGAGTCGGTTCCTTTTCCACAAACAGATTAGAGAGATCATTTGAATCAAACCTGTCTTGAAGTTTTTCAGATTCAGTTTCAGGGCGGCAAAAAAGCCCCAGGCTTTTCATCACCACTTCCACCTCTTCTCTGTAAATAATACTCTCATCGTAGTTTTTTTCTGTGTTGTTAGTTGTCGTCAACTCGAGATCATCATTCTTCTTCTCTTCAGCCTTAACCTGCAACAAATTCTTCAATTGACCTTTTCTGTCCTTGGCTCCCGTGGTGGATTCCAAGAAAAAAGAGTAAATCTTGGTATCCCAGTCAAGAATTATGTTCAAGAAAAAATGAAATAGCCCAAGAATCATGAGGCCGAGAGGGACGGTTATATCTAAAGAAATGTACTCAATAGGCAAGTGATTGACGCCACTGAGAGACATGGTTAGTTAATATACTTGGCCGGAGATTATACAAAAAGGGACTGAGACTAACTGCAAAGACGAGGCGACGACGACGACGACGGCTAGATAAACTGGCTGTTTCTGTTGGTAAAGTTTGTAGTAGATTGATTACTCATGCAGGGGAAGATGGAAAATATATTTGTTTTGCAATGGAATGGTTGAAGAAAAACAAGAACTTCCAAAGGCTTATATAAATACGAGGGTTGTGTGTATTTTATTTTATTATTATTTTTTGTTGCAATGGTAAAGTAGGGGAAGGTGCTAGCGAGGTTCAGTGAGTTTCTCCATGGAAGAAAATGCAATGGGAATGGTACCCATCCCCATCCAGGAAGTTTCTCTGTTTCTACCTGCAAGAAATTAGGAGTCCGTCTTTTAAAAAACAAAAAAGAAAGAATGCGTAGTGATGGTGGGGGGCCTGCTTTTCTATCTCTTCTGTGGAATTAGTATTAAAAATATTGGGTGTGAAATTTCAGGATTTGTTAAATTTCTTGGGGTTGTGCTGGTTTGACTAGAAAATTATGGGGCGCGACAAGTAGGGAGAAGGAAATTTCTTCGGATTATTAATTATTATTTTTTATTTATCGTATCTTATTTATTACACAAACTAAAAATTAGAATTTCTAAAAAAAAAAAAAAAAAAAACTTTCAATGGACTTAGAAAATTCCCGCCCAAGACAAGAAGTTGGAAATACTGTCAAGATAGAGCTGTTCGCGAACAAAGCTCGTTCGAACTCGTTTATATTCGGTTCGAGCTCCTTTGTTTATTAATCGAACCGAATTCAAACAAATTTTTAAGCTCGATTAATTTTTAAGCTTACTCGAATATTGTTCACGAACATAATCGAGCGTTCGCGAATATATTATTAATTTTTTTATTATAATTTATATATATTATTTAAATAAAAAAAAAAAAAAAAAAATGTGTTATAGTTCGCGAACTCAAGCTCGAACTCGAGCTTTATAAACAAATAATCGAACGAACTCGAACAAAAGTTTTGGGCTCGAATTATTAAACGAACGAGCTTGAACAGTGTTCAAACACTTAATCAAACAAACTCAAATTTTTGATATTCGGTTCGACTCGACTCGTTTACATCTCTATGTCAAGATGAATCCTCTTATATTGAATTCCTCCGTGTTTGACCCTTTAACTTAAAATACAATCTTGACATATATGTCTTTTATGACTAAATTTTGAACTATGGTTTTTAAGAATGTGGGGCCAAAATAGGAAAAAAAAAATTTCCATTCTTTGGTTGAATAGATTTTTATATTTTATTTTAAAATAAAAATTATTCTTTAGACCAATTGATCATAGTTAAATATTATTGGTATTATTATAAGAAGATAATTTGAGTATCAATTATCTAAATAAATAAATTATAAAGATTTGGGTAATTTGGGCTTCTAAATTTGTAATAGGGGATCCCATTTTCCCTAATGCCGCAAAGTCTTTGTTAAACTTACTTACGTTTGTTTCAATTGGACTAAAATTCTATTATCCGTTTACTGGGAAATAGAGGAGTAACTTTCTTAGTTTGGAATCTGCCTTACCTAATTTCCTAATTTTCCACGAAAATACCAAACTACTTCTCCCTCCCTTTTAAGATTAATCTTAACGTGTAAATAAAGTATAACTTTATTTTTGTTTTTGGATATTTTTTTTTTTATTTTATGATTTATGAAGTCATAAATTTGAATTATATAAAATTTTGCACAAAGGGTCAGAAAAATGTTGGATCCAAGATGATGATGAATGCAAAGAATATGGTATTGCATGCCCCATATATTCCTTTTAAAAGAAAATTAAGCTAATTTTTTATCTCCAATTTTTACAAGAAAACATGCATACACCATTATTTAACCTAAATTCATGTGGTGCCTCCATCTTACGTGTTTCCAACTCCAAGGAAGTCTATGAACTGTGGATGAGATTTTGCTGTTTCTTCCAAATGCTTAGAATAATAATAATCATCAATATCTGTGTTCCATTGAACCCTTGTGACCGCCGCCGGAGCAATATCATGATCTCTGGTCTGTTTATTTCCCGTCTCTTCTAAATCCAAGGTGGTGCCCGTCTTGAAACCTGGAAATTAAAAGGCAGGTAATATATATATATATATATATATATATATATATATATATAGATATACATAGGAATTTATGAAATGAAGAATAATGTAGTTAAGAAATCGAACCATAGATTGAAGAAGGAGATTCAGTATTGGTTGCAGAATACGAATAGAACAAGTGATTTGGCCGTAATCTCTCAGCATTGACGACATGATTTAGTAATGACTTCTTTCTAAACATCCTGGCCATTATAACATGCCAGTGATTTTTAATGGCATTATCAGTTCGACCCGGGAAAAACCTTGCAATCATAGCCCATTTGTTTCCATACATCTTATGAGCAATCACAAGTCTTTCCTCTTCTTCTTCACTGAAAGCTCTTCTGTTGATCTTCGGGTCCAACTGGTTAAACCATCTCAATCTACAGCTCTTACCTTCAATTTTTCCAAGAATACATACAAAATCAAATATTAAATGCCACTAATTAATTAATTAATTAATGAGGCAAGGTTTAATAACTAACTACCTGATCTTCCTTCAAACTTTTCTGCAATGATATTCCAGTTTTGAGGGCCATAAAGGGAGACAAGTTCTCTAAGCTTAGAATCCTCAGCGGGTCGCCAATGTCCTCTGGAACAAAATTTTCTTCTGCTGCTGCTGCTGTCCATTTTTTTATTTTCCTGTTTTTTCAGATACCCGAATATCTTTGATTATGTTAACTAAGGAAGGTATAATAACTATGAATTTTGGGTACGTACAAGTTGAGAAAGTCCAGTTGCATGCAGTGCTGCAGAGCATCATAATATATAAGAATTAAGTAATGATGTTGTAGTTGTACAGCCTGTACATGGTTGGTGAAGAACCATCATTTTCTTATTTGCATATACCGTGTTACACTTCCATGGCCATACCAAAACTACAAGGGAGAAGGAAATTAAAGGCTTAAATCAGAAATCTCTCTTTTCCCTAAAAGGTTCGGTTCGCTATTTAACCAACAGAAAATTAATCCGCATGCACGATCATGATCTACAAGAAACCACGAGTCTTCAATCAGCTAGCACTGTTGACTGTATGACCTCTAACTTGACATTATATGAACGTCCCATTGAAATTCTCAAACAAAGGAATTGAGTGGAGAACTGACGTTATGTACGTAATCTCCCCATCTCTTGACAAGACTATACACACCCAAAAGAAAAAAAAGAAGAGAGAGACCCGATGAAAACGGCATAGATATATATATATATCTTTCTTGCTTAATTAGGTGTCTGTTGCCGCACGTGCACCTGCGCATTGTGCTATCATTTCACGGGTACTGAGATATATACATATATATATAAAATCTCAAATCTCTCTGGTGCTTTTGTATGTATCCCTTTGTACTGATCATATTCAAAACATGTTTCTAGCATTGCTGCTATATATGTACAGCTGCTTCTCCAGTTCAATTACAGTGCACTACTTTCGGGTACCTAAAAAAACTCTCCTCCGTCGCCATGCTAGTATATATATGTACACACGTACGTATTAACTGTTATTCATGATTGCATGCAATAAATTTCACACCAAACATTGATTCACACTCTTTTTTTTTTTTTTTTTTTTTTTGATAAGCTGATTCACACTATCTCAAAACATGACAATCTTGTCGAGTTAATGTGATTTTAATTTTAATTTTTAAAATTTTTTTGAATTCAAACACTTTTTTTTTATATATATATTTTAAATATATTATTTATTTATTTTGTATTTTTTAAAAATGACATTGGGCCCTTGTCTAGAGAAGTTTAGGTCATGAAACCATTGGGCCCTTTTCGACTGATAGCTTGGGCTTCTTATGTCTAAAGAAATATACAATCAACGCGGCCCAAAAACATATTTTATTTTCCTTTAGGCGTATTGACGGGTGTTCTGGGTGGGACAGCTGGTGAAGATTTAACATTTTTCCATATTCAAGCTAGGATTTGAAATCTGGATGGACAAGTGTATTTTTTTTCTTTTTTTTTTTTGCTTAAGCATCCGGTATTCTAACCCACACGGGCCGACTAATTCGGATTCTGCCTGGGGTGCGCTCGCAGAGTCCAACTCTTACTCGATGGTGAGGGCCTGACCTAAAACTTTTTAACGTGGCAGTTAACCCCCCTCGGGGGGATTCGAACGCTCGACCATCCTCCCCGAGGAGAAGCTTTAGGAGTTCGTTTACCAACTCCTCCAAGCTGCTGGGTTGATGGACAGGTGTATTTTATGGTTCCAATTATAAGATGATACCTTCAAGTTAAATTGACATTGACATACTAATCTTAGATAATGACTTTATAAGATTCTTACTTTTTTTTGTCAATTAAGAGGTTTACTCTTATAAAAAAGAAATAATATTTTATTTTTTTTGAAAAAATAAAATTTATAAATATTTTTTTCTTAAGCATCCGGTATGCGAACCTACACGGGCCTACTAATCCGGATTCGACTTGGGGTCTCGAGGGTGAAGGTCTAGCCCAAAGACTTTTAACGTGGCGCTAACTACCTCAGGGGATTCGAACCCTAGACCATCCGCCCCGAGGAGAAGTTTTAAAAGTCCGCTTACTAATTCCCCCAAGTTGCTTTGGGTTAAAAATTTATAAATAATTGATAAATTTAAAAAATTAAAATTGAAATACCAATAAACAAAAAGTTAGGGAAAAAAAACACTTAAACCTAAGTACAATAGAGTCATTATAAAAATAAAAAATAAAAAATAAAAAAAGCTAATATTGATATATATATATATATATAAAGGACAGCACCAAAACTTTTTTTAAACTGCATCTATTATTATTATTATTATTATTATTATTATTATATATGTAAATAAAACAATTATAACCTCGAATCCGGATTAGTTGATCCGTATTCGAATACCGGATGCTTAAGGGGAAAAAAAGAAAAAATTATAACTGCGTCTCATCTGAGAAATTACAGTTTACATCTCTTTCTCTCTCAAATCTCAATACGTTATACTGGGCTAGATTGGTAAAATGGGCCCCCGCCAAGTTGAGCACTTGGGCTTTTCTATTAAATAATACTATACGAAATAACTTACTCTCTCTCAACAAAATGAAATGTTTACAAGAAATTCTTGGTAAGGAGGAAATAGGCCCTATATAAATTTTATATATATATATATATACGTTCATTTGGTTTTATTATTTATTTTTTAAATTTAATTAATAAAAATAAGAGAATATGTAGATATATAAAATCCTAGCGGAATTGGGCACCTGTGTATGTCTGCCCAAAATTCCAACCAGGAGGAGCCACATTGTAAGAGACAACAGCGCGACCGTCACTGGTAACCACCTTGAATGACAAGCTTTGGCCGTTCAAGTAGCTGTTGCTTTGCCAATTTTGTCCCCAGTTTCTTGACATTGGTTGCCACTGTGTTCTTGATCCCTTTATGTACACTGCCTGCACGTCTCCTGCTCCTCCCACGTTCGTTACTAGCACTAGGTTGAAATACGAATGCCCGTTGATGCTGAATCTAATGCCACCCCTTCTCCTACACGGTACCCTATACATACATACCATACAGAAATTATTAGTAACTTGACATGGTAAAAAAAAATAAAAAAGAAATGTAATTAGTTAATTAATGAATTGTACCTTCGGTAAGCAACTGGAACAATTCCAGCCCTGTATTGAGCAATCTGAAGGAAAGCAGGCTGGGAGAGATCGAAGTGATGGTTGGGAGGGTCGCACCAACCACCTGGCGGACAAAAGTTAGTGGCGGTGACTATAATGCTTCCCCGGAGACACCACTGCGGATCATTCACGCACACCAATTGGAAACACGCTCCGCAGCTCAAACCATTGTTGAATAGCGCTGTGCTCAGAGCTGCTGTAGCTGTCCCGTATCCTTGGCTGTACAGGTTTCCATATCCGCAAGCCCCACCTACGTCCATACATATATATATATATATATATATAAAACAAAATTAAAATTCTCAAATTCATTTTAATTTATTCACACACAAGACAAAGAGTTAATATAATATAACAATAATATAAGATGTAAAGAAAGAAAGAAAGCTATATATATATATATATACCCATTGTTCCAGAAGCATCACCCCCACCGTAGAAGGTGGCATGCGCATTAATCCAACCGCCATAGTAACCATGGACAGACGAGATTGTGGAAGAGAATAATAATAATCCCAATAAGAAGAACTCAATTACCATTTTTCCCTGTGGAATTAACCGGATCATCAGCATTTTATATATATATATATTCCATGCATACAGAAGGGAAAAAAGAAAAAAAAAAAAAGTAGTAAATCAGAAACTATATATATCTTGGCAAGAAAGAAGAGAGATATTTACAGGGAGAATGAGAGGATTCCCTTCAGCAATAGCCGTGAGAGGAAAGTGAAGAATGAAGAGCTAAAGAATTAGTTGGGCATATATATAGATTAGTAGGTGTGGGGGCTAAGAAAAAACACGTTATCTAAGTTGACAATGTGACAATAATATTAAAGGAGTTGTTTTTTAAGGGACCAAAGGAGCTCTTTTTAATTTGTGGCGTAGTTTTCTGGCATATTTAAAAAAATAATGAAAATGATTGTCGACTGTGATCAGTAACAAGTAACAACAGCTAGCTAGCTAGCTGCGGAATTGAACTCATTTCTCTTCAAACTTGAATCAAGTGGGGCAGTACGTAGGTAATATATAAAATATTGTGCTGCCTTCAACTTAAGAAATGAAAAGGATTAATTTTGTGGATCATGAACTGTAATATGTATGCATTGCAATCAAGAAAGTAGAGGGTCGGGGAACAGGGTTCCTATTCCCATGTGATGAATGGAAAGGTACCTGGAATTACTACTGATATTATATATACATCATTATACAAGGGGGCCTAGCTAGCTAACGGACACTACAGCCTTGATACAATTCTGATGTGGTTTTTTATTTGTGCAACAGTATTACTAATAAATATCTAATGTACCTCAAATTAAATGGACTCTCTCCATTTTCCCCGACTAAGAAATAACACAAAATTAGTTGAAAGAAGGGCATTAAATCAGTATATATGTTATTGATATTCACCCCAAAAAAAAAAAAAAAAATATATATATATATATATATATATGTTATTGATATAAAAGTTGAAAAAGATAAAAATAAACATTTGATTGATTGATAGAGAAATGCATGATAATAAAGTCACGGCGTGATCAGAGGCGGAGGAGTTGCATGGAAATGAAAGGTTGGACTCAAATCTTTCCTCTTAGATTGAGTGGGCTCTCACTGTTTACGCCTCATCTCCAACCACCCAATTATTCTCTTTCTTTTAATTTAATAACCTCGATCACTAATCATATTTACAATATTAATACTCAAAATTCAGAGGCATGGGGAATTAAAATAATAATAATCTAATCAAATCAAATCAACTCCAACCTTTTCTAATACAATGATTTGGTCAATCTCTTCACCTTCTTCAATATTTGTTTGAATCTTCTCCTTTTATTCTCGTCATATAATTATTTATAAGTTTTTTTTTTTTTTTTAATGCATTATAAATATTAATTACGATACTACAAGAAAAGGAACATACCCTTGGTTTGGATTTGGGTTCACGAGATAATTAAGAATATTTTTAAAATCTAATTATATTTAATAATAGATATTTCTGAAGTAATTAAGGATCAAAGATTCACTTAGAATAATAATGAATCCCAAGAACAGTTGAGAGATAGTAATAAATGAGAGAAATTATTATTAATAATGATTCAAAATACTACAAAGAAATTAATTAAGAGCACATGGTCTCTGAGTTTTTCTTTGAGGGTTACAAAGAAAATGACGGAAACTAAAGCATCACATGCATCCCTTCTCAACTTCTCTATCAATGGAAACCGCAAAGCATGTATTCGGAGCAATCAAAATCCAAATCAAAATCCAACATTAATTTGTTATCAATAACTATAAGTTGATCATTTAATTATTAGAACCCATGTTTTATTTTTTAAATTATATTAACATTGTACATGTTATTGTAAAAGTATATGCTATATATATATATATATATATAATTTTTTATGTATAACTTTTTTTATTAGAGTTAGAAATCATGCTCGAGGAACAATGGTCCTTGTACGTAGTAACAGTATACGTTAGATGACATCCATGCCCCATCTAACCATATCATTAAATTAGCTAGTAAATTCATCTCTCACCAAAAACCATTATACATGCAACTCATGTACATGTTCATTGTTTTATTTTCTCTAATAAAATTTTAAATTAAATTAAATTGTCATTCTTTTCTTTTTAAAAGTTTTAAAAAGATTTAACATATACAGTAAAGATTGAAGAGACGTATTTTTCCGGTAAAACTGGGTAAGTACTACTACTACTGGTATGCATGGTCATCGATAGTAAAAAAAAAAAAAGAATTCCATTGATATATAGCAACAAAATTATAATGGATGAAGAAATAATCACATGCGCGTTTGTACAATAGTGGTCCAATCTCCATTTTGGACCAATTGTTTCAGCATGTTGTGTCACGGCCAAACTAGAGTAGTCCTATATATATATATATATATATGCTCTTCATTAATATTTGGACATGACCATGAATTGAAAACTAAAGAGAGATTTTTGTGAACTTTTTTGTTAAGCATGCACGAAATCTATATTAGATACGTAATGACTGTAATGTATGACTTGTTATTATAGATTTAGATTAGGAAGAATAATATCTCGACCGAACTTGTCTGCAGAGGAGGAGTTTGTATTTCCAGATTTGGGTCCAGCAAACGAGTACCATTTATTTGCTACCCGGACACCTACCAGCATCATCTAACATGCACTTGCTTGTCGGCTTTCCAGCTTGTTATCCTTAATTTTTAAACTTTGTTACATTTACAGTCATTAATTTTATCAATAACCACGCACTAGCTACCATATATATATATATATGTGTGTGTGTGTGTGTGACTATGAGAGGTCGACGCCCAGTAATTAATTTTATTTATTTTTTCTTGGCTGACTTATGGCAGTGCCACCATTAACCATTATTAACAGGGTGCATATATGTCTGAGGTGCAGCTTCTGAATTTTATTTTATTTTATTTTTTTTGGAGAAGAAGAGCCCAGAAATTAAGAACCAAATTCAAAGTCGGAGCGTCGGTGGTTGATGGTACTCTTGATTTATCATGGATGACTACCGTAGAGCATTCATTTAAGAACCCGGACCCTATGGAATCAAAAGAAAAGTGGGGGAGGAGAGAAAATGACAGTTAGGTACTTGAGTTGGTTAATGCATTCCTATCCTAAGATGACGAAACGTGGAAAAGTAAACAAATGAATCCAGCTCCACACCACTTGTCCTTCACTTCCCCATACGGACCATATGTTCCCTCTTTGACGAGATGGCTGCATCTTTCAATGGTGATCAAACCACCTCTCTCTAACCAGTGTATGTGTAACTCTCTTGTGTATAAAAATTTCACCTACACTCTACAGAAATGAGAAATTTTCTCATTCTAGATCCGATCCCACTTGACTCACTATTAGTCAATTTGTGAAAAAAATTGATCCCGTCAGAGGCTGGTTTTTTTCTCCAAAAATTCTTTTAGTTTGGATACAGTATTTACGGCATTGTGAATACTATATAATAATTTCCACAGCAAAACATATCTACAAAATTGTCCCAATAATTCAGAAGCATAGAGTCTTTCAGAGTAAGAAATGCCCCTTCCACCTCAAATCAGAATCTAAATTGGGTGAATTTGTACTGAGAAGTAAATGATGGGTTGAGAGTATAAATATCCAAATCACAAATATCCAATTATGGGTTATGAACTCTCAAATCCCAGCTATAAAGTAAAAACATAACACCAGGCCTTCCGCATATAACTCCTTTAGTACAATTGAAGTCGCAACCAATATTATATCTTCAATACAAAAATCCCATCATATATTGTTAGTTTGCGGACAACAATAAAGACTAAATACATTCTCACAAAAGGAAATCTTTCAGTTACTTTTCAGTAGCTACAGTTTAAAAAGAAAAAAGAAACCAAAAACTTAACAGTAGAATGTTTTTACAATCAATTGTCATTATAAATACTCAGTCACAAGGGGCTCGGTGTTTGAAAAGGCGGGAATGATGAAATATCTCTAATTACTGATGATACCATGTATAGAACACTAGTATAACCTGCAAGTATTTTAACTTCTAAAAAGAATTGGTACACATCAATGACTATAGAAAAGGGAATGATGACCAGGAGGAGAAAAATCACCGGGTAACCAGCTTGATTGATGCACTGGCTGGGTTACTCTCATAGGTGGAACATTTTGAGTACTCTGATTTGTTTGAGCAAGAGGTGGTGAACTTGTCATTACTGCATTTGTATATGCAGGGGCAGGTGCTGAAGCATATGGCTGACCAGGAAATGTGCTGGGAACTGAGACAAAATTTGACCTCCCTGCCTCCATAATGGGATCCCAAGAAGATACTTGGGATACAGGAGGCTGAGCCTGCACAGAAACACCAGCTACAAACCCACTCCCCGGGTGCAAAGCATTTGGCTGAGTATTCTGCCAAACTGTTGATGGGGTACCAACATTAGAAGCCTGTGGTGCAGCCAGCAATCCAGAATCAGGGACTGTGAAATCTCTACTCTTGTCACTGTATGTCTAGAGAAGCAGACATAGAAGAGAATGAATGCAAGGAAACAGACAATATACACAAATCAAATAAACAAAGCAAGTACCAAGTCCATACTTCCAATGACAAGTTCTGTTTCCTTCAACAACAAGGTAATATTTGGCAGTAAGGAAGATTTATATTAATGAATCATTTTTCTCGCCGAGGAAAATTAGCTCAAATCACATTATTGATACCTTTACACTGAGATCAGTATGACGAGAGAATGTAAGATGAAGCTTACAATAGCCACCATCATATATGCAATGACCCTCTAGACCATCTTTAGCAATAGTAGCAGTTGCAACATCTGCAAATAAATGATCCATCCATCAACAGGATTCAATGAATATATTATAATAGCAGCCAACTCAGGCCTCAATCTGGACATCCTAGAATGTAATAATTGAAACAGAAAAAAGGAAACAGAACATAATGATACATAGATCTACAGCATATGCTATTGGTCTTTGCAATACAGATGGATTAAAGGAGAAAGCTCACAGAATTATACATTTGTCTTTGCTAAGAGTCTAAGGCACGACAACAAAACTCTCCATGAAGCTCCGGAGAAAAAAAAAAAATGGAATGTCATTAGTAGGATAGCACAGTAATAATGGAGTTCAATTCACACACTTTTTTTATTTTTTGCCAGGAGAGGGGGGAGGAGGGGGGGGGGGGGAAGGTGGAGCGTCACTTGAACTGACCAACCATTTGAAAAAATATTTCAGCAAGCTTCCATCAAATTATGAGAATTAAAAAGAAGGTTCAGTTCTATAACACACAATATGAATTACTAGCAACAAGTAGTACAATCACAGGCCTAAGTGTTATGTATAGTAAAGGCCACAAGATAGGAAATAAAGTTTTCAACAAACTTAACAGGCATACCTGGATACTGGATCAATGCCTGAGTTGCACCACTCTTCTCAAATATAGCTATCTTTTGAACCGTACCATATGCAGAGAATACCTAATAAAGCAAACGAATATTTATACAACTTGCTTTTTGCTAATTGGGAATGGAGAAAAAAAGAAATACAGCAAGGACAATAGTTTACCGAATGAAGGACATCAACTGTGACAGCATACTGCATATTCTCAATTGATGCCAGAAGCACATTGCTCTCAGGTTCTTTTTTCTTTCCATCCGGCCCTACAACAGGCTGAAGGTAGCAACTTGTCAGTGATTTCAGAATGCCAAAAAGATTAAAAGCATCTATTGTCCAGAAGAAATACCTGGACATATCCCTCTATCGCTGTAGGATTTACAGGAAGATAAGGATTGGTATAATCCCTGATAAAGCAAAAAAGTAAACTAATGAGTACTTGTGGCAAATACCCCCAAATGAAATCATTCATGTTTGCAGGCTTTTCTCACTCCATATAAAATCAAATACACATAGAAAAAGAAAGACCATTTTCAAATGAATCTGTTAATATCCCATACTCACAACACTCATCAACAGTACGATGACACAGCGTACCCTCACATCATACAACGACCAGGTTAACTACAGTTTGATCTATATCACTAAATCAACACCATCAAATCAGAGGTTGATATCAAATTCAATACAAATTTTATTGGATTATCATAGCAAAATATAGTTCCTGATTATACAACGGGTTTAAAAGGAAAATGGTGGACATCAAAGACACAAGAGTAATAATACATCACAATAAGATGAAACTGCAATAAGTTCCTACCAAAACACATCAGATGTCATACACTATATTACACTTTGCTAACTGAACTAGGGAACATCACTGCCGTATCAAACCATCCAAGGTTGCTGACTACAATATCAAATTAGGTGACAATTTTGATAGTGTGAGGACAGTTTTTCAATATCTACTATCATAAATATAAGTGCTTTATTCAGAATGATCATGAGCTGTTAACAGTGGCTTCCATTTTTCACCTGGAGTTTACCTATCTTATCAGAGGGATATGAGCAGCTTCAAAGGTCTCAAATATTGTAACTCTTTTTGATTGATGCAGCAACAAAATTAGGAGAAAATAGAACTGGCAAGATTTGAACAATTCAAATAGTAGATCACACAGATGTAACTCTGTGTATGGAAAATAAAATTCTGGATAAAGGACAATTACTCCTTCATTCAGCACAAGCATAACAAAATATTATGCATGAAATAAGGGGTAAAATGCAAAAGAAATCGCCCAAAAAAAAAATGAAGAAGAAGAGGAAAATACTAGTCAGGCATCAACAAATACATCTTTGTCCTAGCTTCCGACCTTCACTGAACCCTAAATGACAACAGTACACATAGACAATTGGCAGCATCTCAATTCTAATGTAACACAGGGGTCATAGAAATAAGATTGAACAGAAGTAACAAGTACGAAAAGCTTTCAGGACAACAACAAAGTGATAGATAATAATACCTGCTCCGGTGAGACTGGAACTTAATATTAAGATCTGTGTGTGCAGAGTATGAGATACGCAAATGACATTGGTCAACATGCTTAGGAAGCAGGTACCTGCCAGAGATCAATACAACAATCAAGTTTGCTATGTGCAAAAGGTGTGCTAAATTCATACACTCAATAGCACTCATAAGTTGATCCCTAAATCATCGTTTTGTAGGAAGAACCTAACAGAGAGAAAAAGATATAACGAATAATTAATGGAGTTAAAAAGAAAATCATGCCTAGGTATACTTCTTCCATCCAATGCTTCCCTCGCTGCAGAGGCTGTTTGAGCATCACTGTACTGAATCAGTGCCTGACAGATGATCCCAATTTGTCAGAAGGTTACAAGCAGTATACATCAGTAGTAAACACCAAATATACAATTAGATGAAGAAAACAAAATTACTTCATGTCATACCTGATGACCTGCAGCCTTCTCAAAAGTAGCTATCTTGTGCACAAAGCCAAAAGCTGAGAACACCTGAGAAATTTTTTATCTAAGTTTGAGCAATTGACAGCAGTTCATAAGATAAAACAAGTGATAGGAAAACTAGTTTAAGAATGATAAAATGGAAATTGCAGCAGATCAGAACAAGGCGCAGAGTAACACCTGTAAGCCTGAAGATAAACCTTATAAAGGAGTATGAGGCACATGACAATATATCCAGACTGTCTCCAACAAAAGATTTAAAAAAGTACCATCTGTGATTAATTGATCTCAGTCAAGATTCAGAAAATTAAATAAAGGTCTGATTCCTAATGGAATGTTTTTAAAAGAAAATCAGTAAACGTAGAAACTAGAAGTAGTCTTTCAAAGATTGGAGCCACAAATCTTCAGCATTGCTGAAAGAAAATAAAGGTCTTTAGTTTTCAAAATATGGTGCAAAGTTAAGATTTACAAATAATTAATCGCTAAAGGGAAATGAAACTGCACCATAATTTAGACTTCTCTAAAATTGGATTAAGCAGGCAAAGGAATTTCCTAGAGGCAATACAAGAAAGAGCCACGAAATGTAAAACACTTACCAAGTGAATGACATCAATGCTAATGTCGGCAGGTTCAACACCCTCAATTGTCACCAACAAGACATTTCCAGGAACATCCCCTGGACCTTTATTGTTAACTATTTCATGCCTGTTTGAATACTGAATATATACAGTCTTGCCACGTATTTGTGCAGGTTCAGAAGATGAAGAATAATAGGACACCATAGTAATAGCCTGATTCAGGTCCGCCTACGAAGAGACAACAAGAATCAATTCCGCTAGTATGAAATGAATGTAAACAAGAAACCACTAAATGAGCCAAATACCAGAACTTCAATAAAAAATGCTGTCCAAGTGAAAATTAATCTAGATTAGAATACTCTGTCTAGCTTATATAGCACCCAATAAATGGCATCTACTTCAGAACTACTTACTTCTCCAGATATGAACAGCCAGAAAAACAGAAATGAGGACGCAGAGAGAGACCTCTCCTAATACAAAAGCATCTCAATACAGTAGAAAATAGACGTAAATTCTTTCTTAATCTATTTATCCGCATACTTTAAGCTTGTGAATAAGGCAGGTAGCGTTATCATTATTCATCATTACATCCCATAAGTAACTCACCGACAAAAATTAACAAATTCAACATATCACAAATCGCGGCAAAGGTTTTTCTCTTTTCCTCGCTCTCCGTTCGGAGCTATTGACCAGTTCACATCGATTTAAAACATATACATATATACACATAGAGATTAAGAATTGTAAAGGGGAAAAAAAAAAAAAAGGCGAACATACAAATTCCACGAAGGCTTGGTTGCGGTTGGCGCCGACGTTGCACTTGGTGTTAATGATCTTGCCAAATGGTTTACAGAGTTCGACAAGTTCCTCTTCTGCGCACTCCCACGGTAGGTTCCGCAAGTGCAGCACCTTCGACGGCGTTTGCGTATACCGAAACTGATGTTGCGCTGACGTCGACATAGCCGGAAAATCTAGGGTTTCGCCAAAAAAAATTCAATTCACGGAATTTTTCTCTGTAATCTTATCAAAGCAAAAATCAGTGTATGTCCAAAAATTCAATTGAAACGGACAGAAGATGTATTCTAATAGCCGAAGCTGTCTTCTAGAAGAAACTGGATCCTCTCTTTTTAGCTGTATTATTTACGTTACTAATTTAGCCTTCCTTCTCTCCCTAATCCCGAAAAACATATATAGGTACCGTTCGATTCGGAATCGAAATCGGTTACAATTAGGCTGGTGATTCCTGATGTGGAAAACTTCGAAGCGAGCATTTAAACGTTATTTTATTTTATTTTTTGATTAACATATAACCTATATGGCCCGATAAACGCTCGGGTTTTTTTAAACGACACCTTTAACCACCTCGGAGGATTCGAACCCTCGATTATCCGCCCCGATGAAAAGCTTTAGAAGTTCGCTTACCAACTCTCTCCAAAGCTGTTGGGTTAACGTGTCGAATTTTTCGTTATATATATTATTTATAATCTCTTTTCTTAATATATTTGAATTTAATTTATAATGTAATTTTTTATTGTAATAAATCTTAATCTAAAATAACATTTATAATGAATTTTTAAGTTGTGTGTCAATCTAGGCTTAACGTTCATCTCTTTAATTCCTATATTGGTATAAAATTTGTATAGGGATCTTATGGTTTAATACTAACTAATTGTACTTACCAAAAAATATATATATACTAACTAATTGTTTCTTCCTTTTTTTTTTCCCTTCTATTTTCTCATATTTTGTTTTGTGTTTACTTTTTTATAAGTATTTTTACGGTTTTTTACAATAATTTCTTTTACATATATAAATATCAAGCTGCTTTTTTTTCCTTTAAGAAAAAAACAACTTTTAAATCCAAGATGTGAGTCATTTCCCTTTATTCAATTTTTGTCATATTTTTTATAGATTATTTAAAACTTTTGTCACATTCACAATAGAATTTCACTTACTTGATTTGAGGTCTTTCCCTATTATTTATAGATATATACAATAAAAGATATAATACTTACCTTATTGTTGAAATAATACAAGAATTTGGAAATATCTTAATTATCTATAAAATCTTTGAGAGATTTAGACATTGTCACGTGATAAAAATCTTTTTAGGAATTCAAATATAATAATTGGTATGTCTACCAAGTATTTTATAAATAATGTATTAAAAAAGAGAGTAATATCTATGATTTTATTTTATATACTTTATAATTAATATTTGTAAACTAAAAATTTATTTCAGTAAAAAAAACTTCTCATAAAATGAACTAGTTTTTATTAAATTGAAAAAAAAAAAAAATTTTTAAAAAAATTCTTCTGGTCCAATTAAAGGATACATACTTTGGGTTTTTTTTTTTGATACCCACTTGAGCGCCTTTTCGGTGAGACTAATTCGGACTCGGCCTGCGAAGCGCTCGTAGAGTTTAACTCTTATTCGAGTTGAGCTAACCATCCCAGAGGGATTCGAACCCTCGACCATCAACCATAGAGGAAGCATTAGAAGTTCGCTTACCAACCTCTCAAGCTACCGGGTTAAACTTTAGTTATTTTACAATCAAACAATACCCACTTTGATTTAGAGGGAACAAACGAAATTATGCATTTTCACATATTTGTATATGTAGCTGCTTAAATATATTTTTCTTAAGATATTTATGTTAATTAGAAATCTCATTCAATAAGAGAAGTCCAAGACAGCATCCAGCCAGCGTTAATTTTCCCTTCTGAATGAATTACTTATTTATCAATTTTAGTAAAACAAAACTTCCCTAAAAAAAATGTACATTTATAAGACATTTTATTTTATTTTTATTTTTGAATGAATTTTCTTCGTAAGATTAAACATGCCAAATAATTTAAAATGTAATTAATAATCTCACGAGCGATCTTAGCAATAATATATTAATAATTACTATTGAAGATAACTAAATGAAATTAATTAACGGACTGCACATTGGAATTATTTCAAGAATTTGAGAATCAAAGTTTATCTATTTATTTTTTACCTTTTCTATATATATATATATATATTTAAAAAAATTGTGTGTTTCATAGGGACAGTTCCTTAGTAAATTATTCATAAATTACGGAATTTCTTTTTTTGTTTGTTATTTTTTAAATTATGAGTGAATATTTTACTTACAAAATATATAGATCAACAACTTCAATTATTTATTGATTTTTTAAAATTATTTTGTTAAGAAATGATACATTACGTTGTAAAAGAATATATAACATGTATTTAGATAAAAAAAAATTATAATTTGTAACAGAAATTATTTTAAATAAAAAGATTTTAATATTTCTTTTGATAATTTTAAAATATTTTCAAGGTTATAATTTTTAAAAATTATATGTGTGATTATATCAATAAGGTGTATCTTTGACGATTATAAAAAAAAAAAAAAAAAAAAGGTGTATCTTTGACTTTAAAGTTGAAAGGAAAGAAGAGGGGAAAAATAAAAACAAAAAAACAAAATCCACATTACTAACCGCTAGAAGCACACGCGTGTCGCGTGTATCTATCTATCTATCTATCTATCTATCTATCTATCTATCTACAGTTAAGGGGGAGAGTGAGAGAAAAAAAAAAAAAAAAAAAAAAAAGAAAAAAGAAAAAAGTTAATGTAGGGCGCGTAATGGTAATTGCTATATTCAGAGTATTTGGTCAAAACCCTAAAGATAGATACATCGTGCTCATCTAGCAGAGTGGAGACCATAAGCAAACGCAGTCGTCTTCTTTCTTTAATATCTTCGTACATAGTTTTCTCCGATTTTCGATTTCGTACCAAATTCAGAGAGATTTATCCACAGGTGAATATCGAATTTTTAATCTTTAATTTGATTTTTTTTATTTAATTTTTTTTTTAAAGAGTTTTCTTCCGTGGTTGAAGAAATGCCCCGTTGAAAGTTAGTTTTCGATTAGGGTTTGAGTTATCGTACTATTTTAAAATCTAAATCGGCTTATTGGTAAAATTTCCTTTGATTCGTTTCTTGGTGGAAATTCTTTGTTTTTCTTTTTGTGTTTTATCTTATATAAATCTGTTAGGTTAGATTTTCTTCTCCTCGACACTAAATATGTAGTCAATTTTAATTTTTTTCGTTATTTTTTCTTTGGATGCTCGTGATCGGTGTTTTGAGATGCCAAATTCCTAAATGAGAAATTAATATAGAATCTTTGTTTCAGAATGGCTGGTCAAAGGAATAGTTATGGGAAGCGTTCTAATGACTTTACTGATAATGGAGGGAACAAAAGGAGGAATTCTGGGACTGATAAGGACCCATTTTCTATCGGTCATGATGATACTGTCTACCGCTACCTATGTCCTTCAAGAAAGATTGGGAGTATTATTGGGAGGGGTGGAGAGATTGTTAAACAGCTCAGGGCAGACACAAGGTCAAAGATTAGGATTGGTGAGACTGTGCCGGGGTGTGATGAGCGGGTTGTCACAATATATAGCTCAAGTAATGAAACAAACGATGTTGATGGTTTGGAAGAACTTGTTTGTCCGGCACAGGAAGCCCTCTTCAAGGTCCATGACAAAATTGTTACAGATGAGATGGTCAGTGATGATGATCGGGAAGAAGCTGGAATCGTTACTGTCAAGCTTTTGGTCCCATCAGATCAGATTGGATGTATCATTGGAAAAGGTGGGCAAATTGTACAGAACATTCGAACTGAAACTGGTGCACAGATTCGCATCTTGAAAGATGATCATTTGCCTTCCTGTGCTTTGAGCTCTGATGAACTTGTGCAGGTAGTCTGCACTTACTTTAATTTCCTTTATACTCTATTTGTACTTGTTCCCCAATCTTACCATTCACTTGCCGTTACTTGGTATTATGTTTGGAGGGTCTGTAAAATAGTTCAGGACCATTCTTTGTAATTCTAATTTTTTTTCACATATTGTTAACAATGTATTATAGTCTTCTCTAATTTTAGGATTCATTTTTAGGAAAATTGTTTTGTTTGTTATTGTCTGTCACTTTACAAAATGAAATCAGATAATTACTTGTTACTACTTGATCATTATGTCTGCCATCCATTTATCGATCTATTCCTCAGTCATATTAGTTAGTTTCTATTGTTTTTTTGTCTGATGTTCATATTTAATTGTGATGAATTTCTTTGGTCTGCCTATTCTTATTTTTGGTTTCAGATATCCGGGGAAGGCTCGGTTGTGAGGAAAGCTCTTCACCAGATTGCTTCACGGCTCCATGACAATCCTTCAAGGTCTCAACACTTGCTTTCATCAGCCAGCACAAATGCCATTTCTTCTAGTGGTTCACTTTTGGGTGCTGCAGCTGGACCACCGATGATGGGATTAACACCACTGGTTGGACCCTATGGTGGGTACAAAGCCGAGGGTGGGGACTGGTCTAGATCATTTTATCCAACTTCCAGGGATGAAGCATCTTCAAAGGAATTTTCTCTTCGTTTGGTATGCCCAACTGCAAATATTGGTGGTGTAATTGGCAAAGGTGGTGTCATAATTAATCAAATTAGACAGGAATCAGGTGCAGCAATTAAAGTTGATAGCTCTGCTGCTGAGGGTGATGATTGTGTAATTTCCATCTCAGCCAAGGAGGTATATGGGTTTTCTCCCTTTTACTGTGATTTCTCATGCCTCATGAATGACTACTTGACTAATTTCAGTGTTTCCATGAATTCAATTAGTTTTTTGAGGACACATTTTCTCCCGCAATAGATGCAGCACTACGATTGCAACCCAGATGCAGTGAAAAAGTTGAGAGAGACTCTGGTCTTATTTCATATACAACAAGGTTACTTGTGCCAACTTCCCGAATTGGCTGCCTTATTGGGAAAGGAGGATCAATAATTACTGATATGAGAAAAATTACTAAGGCAAACATTCGAATTCTCTCAAAGGAAAACATTCCAAGAGTTGCAGCTGAGGATGATGAGATGGTGCAGGTATAATTTCATGGAATCTTGACTTGTCTCTCTCCCCCTTTGTTTTAGGTGTTTGCTAAAGTTATGCATAGGAAATTCCATTTCTAGTCTGCACTCATTTATATTATGAACGGATTTCAGATTTCTGGAGACCTGGATATTGCAAAAGATGCTCTTGTGCAAGTCACCTCTCGTTTGAGAGCTAATCTGTTTGAAAGGGAGGGTGCTTTATCTGCATTCATGCCTGTTTTACCTTATGTCCCAATGTCGTCAACAGATACTTCAGACAACTTAAGATATGAAAGCAGAGATACCAAAAGGCATGGTCGTGGGCATTCTTATTCTGGTGGGTATGGTAGCTCTAGTGATTTGCCACCAGTGGAGGGATATGGGAATTATGCGAGTCTCCATGTAAGTTAACCCACCTTTTGCCTTGTTTAACCGGATCATAAAATTGCAATATGGATTCTGGGATTTGTTTACCTGTTTTATAGTTCTTTTTTTTTTTTTGAGTTAATACCTTCTGTATGTGTATGAATACTTATTTCCTTTTTGATGGTTTTGCCTTTATTGCAGAGTGGCACTAGCAACACCAGTTATGGAGCATATGGAGGATATTCATCTGGACGCTCTCCTGGTTCTGGGTAAGGCTGCTTCCACAATTTCCTATGTTTAGTATTCCTGCTTTAGCTTGCTCCTTCATATTTTTATGCCATTTGGAGAAAATTTTCTCATTAGTTCTTAGGTTTGTTCTTTTACTGCCTTTCTCTGTACTAGTTTCTTTCTCCTAATTTTCATTTGGCATTTTCGTTGTGGATCCTCTTTGCTTCATGGATCTTTTTCTTTGCAAATTCACATTTAAATTTGTTCTTTCTAAGCTTGAGTTTGGATAACCCCTAGGATTTGGGTTAATTATGAATATTAGTTACTCTATAGATTTATGATGCTGTATATTAATATCTATAAGAGATTTTACTTGGATTAGACTTGCATTTCAAATGCAATAACTTATAGAACCTCTCTCTCATATGCTTAATATTGATGATATAGATAATTTTGACTGGTTTCTATTGCCAGGTTATCTGGACAGAACCCTGTTTCAAGGAGGAAAAATTATTATTAAGAGTTTAATAGAACCTGCAGGTAGATATTTGTTCCTTCTGCATAGTTTTTCTTCCATTGAATTAGCAAATTGTTTGGGCTGATTGCACTGATTAATGTTGATTTTCAATCATAGCCTATCCTTTGTCTATTGCCATTTTTAGAACTGATAATCTTCTTTTCCATCTGTTTCCTTCCCTTCGTAACAAAACAGCTGAAACTGAAGCCTGAAGCCAGCCTCCTGCCTAAACCAGAAGACCCAGATGAGTCACGGCTTGGAAAATACATGGCCCACCCTGATGCTTTTGTTTAGGAGGACCAATATCTGAAGATATTACCTACTACTGAAATTACCATGTCCTATTTATTAGATCACCATGTTCAAAATCCTCTGTTCCCCAGAACCTGTGTACCCAGCATGACCTTTCTCCTTTCATTCTTGTCCTAGCTATTGTATTAGATGATAACTTTTCTCCAAGCTTTGTGTTGATTTCTGTCTTTTTCTTGAACAATCGTTTAACCGAGCTTTGTGTTGGTTTCTATCTTTTTCAACCTATATATATGATGTGTCTGACTCTGTCCAAGTACTAAAGCAGTGAAAAGCCTTGTGATTCAGATATCCAAGAAATGTTTCCATAACGTATTAACATTTTACTCTCTGAATATTGTTCCCCCCTAACTGGCATATCTTTTTACTTGTTCTCTCAGAGCAGTATTAGTGAATTTATTAATTTTGCACTTAAATATTTCATATATTGTGATTTCATTGCTTGTGAAAGGAATCAGTTGATGGGAATGCTAATTAACTCAGTTTGCGTTTTTTCTGATTAATATCTCCGATTGCAAGTCTCTAAATATTAGATTGTACACTTGGATGAACATCTTTAGCTCTTCAAGCAGCATGCAGCCCAACTAGCAAGGTGACACTTGTGTGATGGGATTTGTAAAGTTTTCGGTGACTGATATCACATGGCATTTTATTCACTTTGTGGTAGGTTTTGAATTTTGATTTTCTTATTATTTAGAACTTATTACAAAGTTGCTGTGTCTAGGCCAAGTCTGTGGGGCTGGTATGATGGAATTCTTTCCCCTATGGAGCTTCAGGTAATTGAGATCTCTCTCTAACAAAATTCCCTCTTCCCCACTGTTAAGTAAAAAGAAAGTGTTTTACTTACATGCAAGTGTTTGACATGTTACACACTTAATGGAACATTTTGCTTCTAATTATCTAAAAATGTTTTACTGTGTTACATTAGGGAGCATTGGTACTTAGGGAAGCATGTAGTTTCATCATTATTATTATTATTATTAGTGATGGTAGATTGTGTAGGATTTTCTTAATTGCAGCCAGGAAATTTTGGTAAGCTCATATGCCTCCTTTCCCCCCTTTTTAAAAGACAAGGGGGTAAAAAAGAACTTTTTGTATGAATTCTACGTATTATGCGGTAGAAGAAAGGTGCCAAAGAAGAGAGTTCCATACTGTGATGGATGAACATTGGTTTTTTTTTTTTTTTTTTTTTTTTTTTTTTTGGTCATGTCCTGAGGGTTATTTTAGTAGAGGGTTATATTAAATTGAAGGGGGATAGAAATGGGTTCATCTTCAGTGTTTCCTTGTTAAATTACAAGGTGAAAATGAATATAGTGCCTACCAATTCTTGAATGGCTGAGATCTAAATTCAAGTGTTACAGATTATTGCAAGATGTGTGTTGTAATGAAAGATTGTGGCAGGATATCATGTTGTATTGGTAGTTTCTTCAGGTTGTATTTTATTTCATTTGTCCTTGTTAGTTCTGTTTTTTCCTAATTTTGGTTGGCTGTTTAGTTGTATACGTATCCTTGCCACTTTATATGTCACAAGAGGTTTAACAAAAAGGGGAGGTTGCAATTTTTTGTCATATTTCAAGTCAGAAATAGAACGTGGAGGGCAAATGTGGTTGTCTCAGTTGTGAAGGAAATTTAACATTTCTATATTGAATGGTCTTCACTCTACAGTCCCGATGAGCTGACCTTATTGACCGAGTGATGAAAGACAAAAGATGGTATTGCTGTTAGGAGTTCTTCCTAAGTAAGCAAATCTTTCATTGAATTAGTTGTACTATTTTAATTCTCCTTTTTATTAGGGTTGGTGTTCTCAAACTCGGTTAGAGCATTTATTCACTTGTACAGTTATGGAGATATATATTATATTATTTTTATGTATGTAATTATTTGATAGGGGAATAAGCCAATTTTGTTGATTTTTTCCCCATATAATATCTAAAAATAAAGTTTTATAAAAATTAATTTGATTTATATATATATTTTTGGTGGTCACTAATTACTTTTGAACTCAAGGAAAAAAATTCCAATATATATAGTTCATATTAAGGGTGAATTTCAATAATCTTGTTTATTTATTTAAAATAAGTGGCGGATCTCAATTTGAACAAACAGAAGTCATTCAAATTTGCTCGTTTATTCATTTGGTTACATGGAACATACATTTATATTATTTAACTTAACCTGAATTTTGTGATACTCCCATTACATTTCATTGGTTGGGTAGTCAACTTCAATTACATTTCATGTGTTGGTTTAATTTAACATTGAGGTTAGTTTTTGTAAAGGAAGAATTGCAAACTTCATTAGCAGTAACAGAAATAGTACGTGCTTAAAAAGAAAGGATTTTGGTAGAGAAATAATAAATTCATTCACCTAACAAAGAATGGAGAATCAGGAAAAAGGAAGACAGCTTTTAATGGAGGAAAGGGAAGCTGAGAACTGAAAAAAGTTTCGTACGTAGGTGGTGATGGGGATGGAACTCTGTGTACGTAGGGAGGCTAGCTAGCTTTAGAGGGTGGCCAAAACCACTGGATACTCACTCACCTTCCATCAACCCTAATAAAAAATAGGATTCTTTTTCTTACCACATTGGTCAATACAAACACTGGCTGGCTGGTTGGCTATCTCTGACTGACTAAAGCCTGCAGCAACTCAACCCCATCTATCCTTCTCTCATTAATGAAAATTTTCCCCTTTGAATGATAAACAATCAATGGCCTTCCCTCCTCTTTTGTTATAAACAGCTCCCGGAGACCACCTCCCCTCTGTCCAATCCGCTTCCGTTTCTCTCTGCTGGGGTGCGCATGATGGTCTAGGAAATGAATTACTATGTCTTTTTTGCTTCTTCCTGGCGTAGTGTTTGTTATATTTCTCCTTTTGGGAAAGGTTTTTAATTTCTCCTTTTCCAATCATTTAGGGCAGTGTGTGGGGTTTGGGATTGGACGTGGATCTGTGGTATTCTTTTCTTTTCTTTTCCATTCTTTTTTTTTTTTTTTTTTTTTTTTTTTTTTTTAAGTTTCAGTTTATTACATATAAACGATTCGACAACTTTTTGTATTTCATCTGATGTCCTGCATGAGTGAACGATGTGATGAGGTGCAGCCAAGGATGACTTGCCGGCCTGTCGATATTTTATATATAAGTAAATTTTACGTGAAGAACATATATGTATGTATATATCCAAAATAAATGTGTGCATCTTTGGCGGGCAAGTCATCGGTGGCTACATTTCTACTTCCTTCCCTTCTCATGCTAGACTTAACGATGACAAAAAAAGGGAAGCGCAATCAAATCAATAGCACTGGTAATGTTAATTAAATCAATTCACCATTTTTTTGGTTGAGGTAAGAGGAAGACAGATCATTTAATATATATATTTGTATACTTTAGTTTCCTCTATTTTATACTTACTATTTTTGCCATTGTTATGACTCTTACTCGTATTAATTGTTTTCTTTCTCAGGTTTTTCCCTTTGAAGGCAATGGGCAAGTTTCTTCATTGGGATGCTAGAATCAAAATAGAACTTAATTAAGGTCATTCTTGTTCTAAATTTGTACATTAATAATTAATTAATTCTTCTCATGTTGGATTAACCTTATTCATTAATTACTTTAGACTCGTTTTTAACTGTAATTTCTTTATTTATAAGATTTGTACTTAATATGTTATTTAAAGAAATAAAACTTGTTTTAGACAAAATGTTGGTTTGTAGGATTGTTTTTGGACGTAATAAAGAAACGGTGTATATGCCTATGTATATGTATCATGGTTTATGGATTGTCACCTTCCATAAATTAATTGAAGAACAAAAGGACTAACTAAAATGTGCATTCAGTCTGTCTGTGAACAATTTACTGCACTTCATTTCTGATCAGTTCCTTAATTTGACAAGTCCACAAAAGTGTAATTAAAGCAAGTAAGTAACCAACCACCTTTTACATGATTCAGATGGGAAATATACACTTATTAAATAGGATTGGGGAAAAAAAAATGTAAAATTAATCTCAAATCTTACCATATAAGTAAAACTTAATTAATTAAGTTCATATATTAATTATCAACTCAAAAGAAAAAGAGGGTGTACATCCATCCATCCATAAGATCTAAGAATACATGTTTGATAAAATTTTGAGCAGAAAAAAAAAAAAAAAAAAAAGGAAATAAGTATCCATGAAACTAGTAGTTAGATAGAAATAAGACCTTCCTTGACAAGGAGACCGAAGACGAGAACAAGAAGACCAACTGAGATGCATTGTGTTGGAGATATCAGAGTCTGGGAATATGCCGAAAGGGTGATCGTCGCACCAATTATTCCGATCACAAGTGAACTCACGTTCGGATTCATTTCTTCCTTCAAGAGAATACTGTTTCTAAGTTTTTAGTTTTCACAAGTCTCCTCCTCTGCATATATCATATATGGCTATAACCCAGTTCTTGAATCCAAAAGTCAACTCTTGGAAAAAGATGAATCTCAGTTTTTTAATTGAATTCCTCCCCCATCACCGCACCCACCCGCTGATTCTTGATATAATAATATTCACAAGTGACAAATTTATAATATTTTTTATTTGCATATACTAATATACAAATTACAGGTTTTTTTTAATTTATTCGTGTCCAGGCCAAAGTCATGTCGGATTCTTATTGGGAGAAAGTCTCCTTACACCTATGTCTCCATAGGTAAGTTTTGAACTCAAAACCTTACGAACGATGAACTAAGCTCCTCTCGTTTGAGCCAATAGTTGAATAACAGCCGGGTTATGATTTTCTTTTATTTGACTTTTCCAGTGCGCTTTTTAATCTTTGTAGGTATGGACTTTAATGTATTAAATGTTTTAAAGTTTAATATAAGCCTGGTCCAATAGCTTTTTTTAATAAGTCCATGGGCCTATAAAATGTGGACCAATTATCTTGGGCCGGAGGAATTTTCACAAATTTAATAGTCTGAGAGATCTTGAAACACGTTTTCATGGAAATAGAGGAAGGAGGAGAAGAAGAAGAAGAAGAAGAAGAGGAGGCAGGAGCTTGAACGGTTGACAGATATCGGATGCTTCAGATTCTTCCCAAACTGCAATACCATAAGCTTTGCAGTAAACAGGTCCGTTTTTTTCTTGCTGAACTCAGTGATTCTTCTGCAACTCAGCGCTTCTTTGCCACTTCCCTCGAGTCGCCCGAATCACCATTACCATCTCATGATGCTTCAAGAACAAACGAAACTGGCCGAGATTTGTCTTTGGCGGACTTTACTTCTATTGCTAAATCATTGATACCAAAGTGTACTCGTCTTCTAGATATTAATCGAAGTGATGAATCTGAGACCTTTAGAAATCTTTCTCCATATAACTATTATGTGACGCTATCTGGTATATCTCCTGAAATTATTCGTAGGTTTTGGAGGGTCTCTGTTCTGAAGCCCCAAGATGTACTTGAAATACTACTGGGTTTTGATTGCGATAGTGGAGACCATGACATTGAGCTTAAAAAGATTAGTGCTTTGTGGGGGCTTTTTAGATGGGCTAGTGAGGGGATTGGGAATTTTGAGCATCTCCCGCAGTCTTGTAGAATCATGGTCAAAATGCTTGTACGGGTGGATTTGTTTGAGGAAGCGGAATGTTTGCTTTCGAGGTTGGATGGAAGAGGAATTCTCATGGATTATCATGAAATTTTCAGTGATTTGATTGTAAAGTATATTAATAAATGTGATTTTCAGGGGGCTATTTTGAAGCACAATCAAATGAGGAGGCTGGGGTTAGCCCCATCGTTCTCATGTTGTTTGCTGCTGCTTGAATTTTTGGTACAAATGAATGAAGCATACTTGGCACATCAGATGTATCTGGATATGTTAAAAATGGGAATGGGAAAGAGTTTAGCTGAAAACAAAATTCATGAAGGTGTTGTCCGTCTTCTGTGTATGCATGGAAAAGTTCAAGATGCTAGAAATCTTGTCAAGAGCTTGTTAAATTTTGGAATCCAACCTAGTAATGTAGTTGTTGATGCTATTGTTTGTGGGTATTGCAACAAAAAGGACTATGAGGATATACCTGGCCTTTTTCTTGAAGTTGGTGTATTACCCAATGTTGTAGTTGGCAACAAAGTCATAATTTCTTTGTGCAGATATTTTGGTTCTGAGAGAGCAAACTTGTTCAGGCAAGAACTTGAGTCGTTGGGTTTCTGTCCTGATGAGATAACTTACGGGATTCTGATTGGTCAGAGTTGCAGAGAAGGGAGACTGAGAAGTGGCTTCATTTATTTATCAGAGGTTCTGTCAAGAAACCTCAGGCCTTCTATATATTCGTATAATGCACTTATGAGTGGACTTTTTAAGGAGAGAATGTGGAAGGAATCAAGAGACATTCTCCAGGAGATGGATGACTCTGGACTAATTCCCAACTTATCAACTTTCAAGGTGCTGTTGGCAGGATTTTTTAAAGCTAGACAGTTTGGTGAGGCCAAAGAAATAGTCACTCGCATGGCAGATTGTGGTTTGATTCAGACCTCATTGCTTGAAGATCAGCTATCTATAGCATTAACCTTGTTGGATCTATGTCCCTTGACTGTGAAGGTAAGGAGAGACAATGATATCAAGTCTTCGAGGACAGAATTTTTTGATGAGCTAGGTAATGGTCTTTATTTGGACACTGATATGGACAAGTTCAACAAAAGTATAGATGAGGTTCTTGATGATGCCATGTTTCCAGATTTTAATTTCTATATACTGGAGGATTTGGCGAATAAAGATATTAAAATTGCTTTGGGAATGATGGATGAAATGGAACAATGGGGACAAGAATTGTCCCTGTCTACCCTCTCAATCTTACTACATGAGCACTCTGCATCCCGTCTAAGTATTAAGACAATGAACTGTCTCTTGGAGAAAACATCTAAGTCTTTAGATCAGCTTGATGGAAGAACCCTGAATCTGCTAATTCAGAAATATAGCAAGAGGGGATTAACATGCAGAGCAAAGATGATTTTCGATAAAGTTAGGAAAATGCAGATGGAAATTGAGAATGGAACCTATACTGCTCTTTTGACGGGTTTATGCAAAAAGGGAAACTTGAAAATCCTCCGTAATTCCTGGAAGCTTGCTAAAGAAAGCAATTGGTCACCCGAGCCCAAGGACGTTAAAGCTCTTCTGGATTGCTTTTGCAAGCCAGAACTACTGAATGTGGCCCTAGAGTTACTTGAAATCATCCTACTGAAAACCTCTTACAGACCATCAGATGCCATTCATTTGTTCATCGAAAAGCTCTGTTCTAGAGGTTTGACAACTGCTGCTAATGCTTTGGTGGATGAACTTGCAAAGCTGGGCCTTATCTTGGATGAAATGACTTGCAGCTTTCTCATTAGTGGGTTTCTTAAAGAGAAAAGAATCGCTGAAGCATTTGCAGTGTTTGATGCTATGGTAGAAAATAATGTCGTTCCACCTTTGGATGTAGCTCTTCAGTTAATACCTCCGCTTGATAAGATTGGTAATATTGAGAAAGCTTTTGCACTACAAGAGATATACTCAAGAGTTCAACATTATGATCTGCAGTTGGTTTCTTGTGCTCTGGTAAATGTATTTTGCAAGCGGGGAAGAATCGGGGAGGCTTCCAATTTATTCCATGAGTTGTTGAAAAAGGAGAAGGTTCAAGATCCCGAAAGCTACAATTCCCTGCTTCAGGGATATTATCAAATTAACAACATGAAGAGAGGTGGAGAACTTCTTGGCTCCATGATAAGGAAGAATTTAGGCATCTCAATCTCCAGTTATCGTAAGTTGATGCAAAAGACTTGTGCTTTAGGAAAACTTTCTGATGCATTGTGCTTAACAGAGCTAATGCTTAGAGAAAGCAGTGTCCCTGAAATTGTTGTATATAACATCTTGATCTTTTACCTCTCAGTCTCACCACAAAATAACACGTTTATGGTTACCGTGATCAAGGAAATTGAGAAGAAAGGATTACAATTTGACAGAATTACTTATAATTTTATTATTAGAGGAGCTTCTTTCCCACAATCTTTGCAGTATTTGGAAGCTATGATATCCCAAGGTTTTAGGCCAAGTAATCGGAGTTTAAGAGCAATAATAGCTCGCCTTTGTTGTCAAGGAGAGGTTGAGAAAGCATTGGCACTTGGTGAAGAAATGGAATCAAGAAACTGGATTCACGGTTCAGTCATTCAAAGCTATCTTTTTGAGGCCGTTCTTAAGCAGAACAAGCTACCAAAAGCTATGGAGTATTCAAACAGGCTAATGGCTAAAGGTCTTACGCCAAAGAGTATCAGCTATGATTACCAAATTAAGCTGCTCTGCCAGAATGGTGAACCGGAGAAAGCAAGCAACTTTCTGAACATAATGTTAAAGAAAGGGAACACACCTGATTCAGCAAGCTTTGACTACCTGATTCAAGGCTTCTTGGCGAGTCACGAGTTCGATTTAGCTCTGGATTTACATGCAGAAATGATGAAGAGAAACCTCAGTCCAAGCATCAGTACATGGAGAGCACTGGTAATTAGGTTCAGTGAAGTTGGAAAAGTTACAGAAGCAGAAAGACTCCTTCATTTGATGGTTAAGATGGGTGAAACTCCGAGCAAGGAAATGTACACTTGTGTGATGAGAAAGTACCGTTCTTTAAATAACCTTAGAAAGGCAGCAGAACTAATGCAAGCAATGCAAGAGAGTGGCGGCTATGAGCCTGATTTTGAAACTCATTGGTCTCTTATAACCAATATTAACCATCTCAACAACAACAACAAAGAAGAAGGTGCCAATAAAAACCGCAAGTTTCTTTCGAGACTTCTTTCTGGAATTGGATTTTCAAAGGGGTGACAACAATTGAAATAATTTTTTTTTTTTTCCTTTTTTTCCCACTGTAATTTCAAAAAAATAATGACATTTTTCACACTTGTGTTCTGTGTTCTTCCAAAACATGCGGAATTTTATTTTAGTGAAATATTGGGTTTAAATACATAGGGCCATGAAGGCCCGTTAAAAAAGAGCAGCTGTCCAAAATACAAAAATAACAAAAACATTAGCGCCCAATACTTTCAGTAGACTGAAGGGGCCCAATTGATCCAGTTTTGAAAGGCCCAAGCAATCCCAATTATTTACTTTTTAGGTGTACTGCACGGAGAGGCCCAATTCATTCAGGTTATTTAGTTGGGCTGTAAATCGGGTGAGTCCATTATATTTTTAAACCACAATCCAAATCTATGTGTTCGAAATTTCGGGCCCACTATACATAGTAGGCATGCAAACGGATCGGGTCAAAGCTCGAAACGTAGTATTCTGGAGTTGACTTTAACCCAGTATGTGTATGTTGGTCCAAATGGGAGGAGTTTGATTTCCTATGGTTTCGAATTTAAACCTTACCTATAAAGAAAGGTGTAGGAAATTTTTTTTTTTCCAATAGGGATCCGATGCGGCTCAAAAAAAAAAAAAAAAAATGTATCATACACCTAAAGTGATTATTATTTTCGTGGTTAAATGCCACATTGTTTTTTTTTTTTTGAAAAACCTAACAAATGCCACATTGTTGGAAGTTGAAACAACTCTGCTTGCTTAAATCTTTGGATGTATTGTCTTATAAAACACACATTTAAAAAAAAAAAAAAACAAAAAAATCTTTTTAATTTTAATTTTATTAATATTAATCATAAGAGTAGAAAGAGAAAAATATTAATACATGACTAATAGAGGAAGTAGTATTCAATTTTTTTTTTTCTAATAGGTATTCTTTTCCCTCTATTTGTCTCTAATATACCTCTGGATCCCTTATACAAATTGAAATACATATATTATACATTAGTCAACAAAATAAGATGAAATATTCCACCGCCAATCAAAAAATATATATAATGGAGACAGAATTATTTTGAACCAACATGTGTCGAAGGTAGAAGGGAATAGGAATATAAATAAGGAAGTGGATTAGGTGATGATCACACTACGCGTTTAATCAGTGTTTTCCATTCTATGCTTAATTACTACAATACAAAATCTTTCTTTAAAAAAAAGTTTTCCATAATTGCTGGGAGATTTAGTTTCCAATGTGGGAAGTAATTTGTTGGAGTTGGAATCTGAAGGAAAGAACGGAGGAATAGAATATTCTGAAAGGATAAGAGAGCAAGTACGGGCAGTTATAAACTACGCCTTTAGTAAGTACATATCATTTTTGTTTCGTTACGCACCTTTATTGTTATTATTATTAATTTGGTTTATCATGATCACCTTGCCCTCTAATATAAATTCCATGCAAATCCTTTGCTTTGCATTCCCCCCCATACAACTTTCTTCTTCTTCTTCTTCTTCTTTCTTTCTAATAGCTTACTGCAATTATAATATAAAGCCAATTATCCAATTAAGCAAGATAAAAGAAAGAAAGAATGAAGGCAGGTGCAATTGAGATTGGTCATGACGCAGTCCCAACGAACACAAGGGTGAATAGGGGTGCGGCTGTGATTGATTTTTTCCTGAGAATTGTGGCAATTATTGCCATCTTAGGGAGTGCCATTGCCATGGGCACTACGAATGAGACACTTCCCTTTTTCACTCAGTTCACCCGGTTTAGGGCTAAATACAATGATCTCCCAACTTTCACGTAAGTACTTAATTTCCATTCAATAGAGAGAATTCCCATTCTTTGCATGCATGGCCATTAATTCAATTTCAAACTATATATGTAAGTTGATTAAAACTGCAGGTTTTTTGTGGTTGCGAATTCGGTGGTGAGCGCTTACTTGGTTCTTTCACTGGCATTATCCATTATTCACATCATTAGGAGCCGGGCACAGTACGCTACCCGTGTACTATTGATCTTCCTTGACACGGTATGCCTCATCAAGTTAATATTAAGTCTTTTTGTACTGAAAAATTAAAATTAGTATTGTTTAAAAGAACTAATTCTTTTCTTTTTTGGTTGTGTGTTTATGAATGGAAAAATTAAATGAAGGCAATGCTAACCCTGCTGACAGCGGGAGCATCGGCAGCAGCAGCAATTGTGTACCTAGCACACAAAGGGAATACTAGGGCAAACTGGTTTGCCATCTGCAGGCAATTCAACTCCTTCTGTGAACGAATATCCGGCTCCTTGATCGGCTCATTTGGCGGGATACTCATACTTGTGCTGCTCATCATTCTATCTGCCCTCACCCTCTCTCGTCGTTGATTTCATCAATGCTTGCTTGCTTCTGGTCTTAATTTGTTTTTTCAGTCTTCAATATATCCTTTTTAATTTCCCTTTTTTTTTTTTTTTTTTTTTTTTTTAAAAAAAAAATCATGGATTAATTCCAGTGCATCATATGTAGTGAAACCAATTACCTTTCTTACGTTTGTTTGTTCTTGCTTGAAACGACTACTTCCATGCATCTTGGAAGCCTGTGTAAGCATTAATGTGCATATATATATATATATGGTGGTCCAGACAAAAAGTATGTGTGATCATTTATATATATAGGTATGTATATGTGTATGTGATTGTACCGTACCTAGCTATCAATTTCTTGATGAAACAATTTTATAATTAAAATGAGCAGTCTCTTTGTCATTTTGCTTTTTGGTTCCTTTGTTTGATTAGAAGCCCAGCTCTCCATATTAATTCTTAACTGTTCCAGTTTCTAATTAAACAAGTACACTTGATCAGTATTCTTATTCTTGTATTTGTTAATTAGATATCATGCCATGGTCACAACAGAATTCTTGTAATATATTTTTATAAAACTAACTATAGTTAGTGTTTTTTTTTTTTTTAACTAAATATTTTATACTTCCTTTAAAAGTAGATAAGTTTTCAGGCCTTTAATTAAGAAAATATATACAAACATTAGTTGTAATAAACATTGGTGTGTGCCTAATTCGGAGAACTCTAACATTTATAGTACCAAAAGTAACGTTATAAATGCGGCTCGTAATGTGTGAATTTTCCGATATTTTTTCGATTTAATTATAAAAAAAAAAAAAAAAGTAACGTTATAAATGGAATAGTCAAAGTAAATGGGTGTGTGTCCACAGAAAATACAAACGGCGATGAAATCAACTTGAATCTCCTAATTGTTAGGGTGAAATGCACTGTGTTGGCAGAATCTGGTATTCAATCACCGGCGGCCCAAAGATTTTGACCTTCTCCTTCCTCCATTTCTAACTCTTTTGACAGTTTTGGTCTTGAAAAGTGAAAACCTATAATACAACTCTAAATTAATCGGTTACTCTAAATTAACCATAGCTTTCACGAACTAAATAGGAATTACCCTCTTTATTACATTAATTTTTGCTAACCTAGAAACATAAACTTTTGTTTCTAGGAGATAGAAAACAAGCCCAAGTTAATAGATTCATAATATATATGGTACGTTTCTTTACAAAATTTATTTATTTTGGATAAATTAACGTTCAATATTGACCTGCTTTTTAAAACAATATCTTCTCTAAAAGGATATATAACATGATTTGGTACATACCAAATTGACATTCAGGCGGGTCAAACAAATGGATTTCTCCCTCCCTCCCTCCCTCCAGGTGGACAAGTCCACACCCAAGTCTGCCAAACCCGAAAGCACCCTGGGGGGATTCTGAAGTATATAAATTGGCAGAGAAAACAAGAGATTTTATATATCTACGTACTACTTTTAAGTGCTTTGGTGCATAAGCAATTGTTTAGATATCTCAAAATATATAAGATAAAGATGAAGCTTTTCAAGAAGACGAAGGTAGAAAATGAAGAGCAGGATGAAGAAGAAGTGGAGGAGGCAGAGGTCGAGAATGCTGCCAAAAAAAAAGGGCCAAAGAGAGGGATGTCTATAGTTGACTTTATTCTAAGAATAGTAGCAGCCATTGCTACCTTGGGGAGCGCCATTGCCATGAGAAACACAAACGGATCACTTCCATTTTTCAAAGAGTTCTTTCGTTTCAGAGCTAAATATGACGATCTTCCAACTTTCACGTACGTATCTACGTCTTATATATATATATATATATATATATATAAACATATTTGTGCTATGTAATAATTAAATAAGAAACTAACAAGAACCCCCCACATTTTTAACAAATTAAAACTGCAGGTTTTTTGTTGTTGCCAATTCCATTGTATGTGCCTACCTTGCTGTATCCCTTATCTTCTCTATCTTCCACATTATCAAGACCGGTGCTCGAATAACCAGAGCAATCTTGATCATCCTTGACTCGGTAATTATAATTAAAATAATTTTCTTCAGAATTAATTCTAATTATATTATCTTTTTTTTTTTTTTAATTAATAATTTTACACGTGGTTGAATTATTATATGAAGGTGATGCTGGCATTTCTGATGTCTGGAGCATCTGCTGCAGCCGCCATTGTGCACTTAGCCCACAAAGGAAACTCTCGGGTGAATTGGGTTGCAATCTGTCATCAATACAACTCCTTCTGCGAAAGAGTCTCTGGATCTTTAGTCGGTTCCTTCATCGGAATTCTTCTGCTGCTTCTCTTGATTATTTTCTCTGCTCTTGCTCTTTCTCGAGCTTAGTTAAACTACCCCATCCATCAGAACATCATCAAGAAGTTGTTTTTTTTTTTCTTTTTTTTAAAATTTTGTGTGAGAGTTCATAGTGATAATAAAGAATTTAATTTGTTAAAAAAGTGTATTGGGTAACAACCTCATTTATTTATAATATATTGAGGTTATGAATTTTTTCTTTTTTATGGTGGGTGGGCTTCCTTCCTATGTCCTAACTGATCAAGGGTATCGCATTTCCTAGCTTTGCCCAAATTTGTTGGACCGAAGATCAAGATCAGCCCATGATCCAAGATCCCAGTATATGTACTAAGTCAAAATGCAACACATTTTTTTTTTTTATATATATATTGTATTTTATTTATTTATCTTTTTATTTTGGGGGGTGGGGGCAAAACTAAAATAAATAATTCCTAACAATAAAAAAATACAATGATGTAATTAGTTGGGCGCACGAATGCATTACTAAGGATGTCTAATCAGTCAGGGAAGAATGATAGTACAATTGAAAAAATGGGATGCAATTTACGTGTGCCATGTAAAATAATGAGCTCTGAATGCTGACCTTTAACCACTCCAACTTTGAAAATCAAAGAGTTTCCACTGCTTCATTTTTTCCATAATTTGGTAGGCTTTTTCTGTTTATTTGCATCAAAAGTCAGTGTCAAATTCATATATATAAGCAAGTACTCACTCATTTTTCATATCTTTCAAATTTATTTTATAAAAAAAATAATAAATTAATATTAGTCAGAGAATATTACAAGAAAATGAGTAATACATTTTTTTTTTTTCCATTACATTATTTAATTACTTTTTCTCTTCAATATACCAGTTTTAAAAGTCAAATCTAATAAAGAGGTAAAAAGTTTCGTAATAGGAAATGTTAGTTTTGAATAAATAAGTAATTCAACCCAAACAATCAAATGAGTTGTGGTCGAGTGGTCAATTGCTGCCAATATATATTTTATACTTCTACCTTAATATATATATATATATATATATAAGATATATAAAACATTTTAAATTTTTATTAATAAAAATATCGATCACTCTCACATTAATCTTCAATGAATTTTTGTAGCTGATAAAACCGAAGCAATCTTTTAGATTATATATGTTTAGCGTTATGCCTTTCTCACTAGTATGAACTACTCAATCCTTGTAATATAATAAATACTAGTGGATAAAATTAAATGAGTTAGAATTAAATTAATAATAAGTTACACCAAACATTATATATATATATATATATATATTTAGGTCCAAGTTGATTTTTTTTTTTTTGTTCTTCTTTTAAAATGTAGATGTATATCACGTAAAATCCAATGAAAAACCTCGACGTTCAAGACTAAATTGCCAAGTCAATTGAGTTAATTAGTCCACCACTCACTTCAAATTAGTACCAAGTAATTAAAAATATAGTTCTAAGTCGTTATGGTATATACCAACCATGATCTACCCTCTTATATATACTTACTTGATATCCTAATATATTAATTATATTTTTTAAATTATAGTTTATTTATTATTCAATGACACTTGATATTTATTTATTTATTTTTTGTTTAGCACCATATATTCGAGCCAAGTCCAATTGAGAACACGCACCTCGACTAATCTTAGGGTACACAGGCCTTTGGCAAAGAATTTCCCACAAGTATACCTCGGGTAATTCAAGGGGTTAACCCCCAAGTCCGAAAGCCCTGGGGGGATTGGTATCGGGATTCGATCCCAAGATATTTGAGTTTACGGTTCATTCTAGAGATCTTACTACCGATTCAACCCCTCGGGGTTTCAATGATACTTGATATATTAAAAAATTACTGATTATATACGTACATAGACGTGGTATACAAAATGATGATTCATTACTCTTTTCTAAAAAACTAGGGTGTAATTCTTTTTTCTTTTTGAAAAGAAAAAAGAGACAATGCATTTCCCCAACTAATGCAAGAAACGACAAACTGTTAACTCTATTTCCATTTTTGGTAAGAAGAAATTCATTCTTATCCATTCCCTTTGCTTTGTTTATCTCTGTGATCCCATTCTGATTAATATGATTCTTTGAACTTGCACCTGACAATGTACTGTTTTTTATCACTGAAATACCTTTTTTTTTTTAAAATGTAAATATAATTATCAGTTCCTAACTTTCGTCTTTTTCTCTTCCGGATGACAGCAAACAGAAAGTCTGAAATTTGGATTTCCCGTTTAGGAAATGCTAAAAAATGTTTGGCAAAAATAAAAATATTCTTCAAATATGTAGTTAGTATTTAATAGGTTATACAATACTTATCACACATTTTGTAAAGCTTTTAATGTACAGAAATTAAGTTCATATAACATTTTTTAAAATATATATATATATATATATATATTTTTTTTTTTCTTGTCTAACTCATTACAGTAATGAAATTATATCTAACTAATTTGAACACAAAAGAACGAGTAGAGCATTGATTAATTAACTAATTAATTAATTAATTGTTCAATCCACCGCTTTCTGCTTTAATGGGATTATTTATTATGTAATAGTAAAAACTTCAAACCCAGGCAGCAATTATTTTTGAAATTTCTAGCCTAACAAAAGCAGTCGTCGACCAAGTTTAGAAATCCATTCCTAGGCACGCAATTTGGACTTCCAACCAACAAAATCTTGACACGTGCCTGTTCCCCCAACTGACCTCCTGTCGGGGTGGACGAAGCAAGCTCCACACTCTATATTGCCAATTCATTATTGGAAAAAATATATATATATTAAAAAAAATAAATAAATAAACCCCAAATTAGTCAAAGGTTTTCTGTCCATTAGGCGTAGGGATTAAGTTAGGTCCATTTTTAAAAGTACCATTAAAATAAAAATAAGGAACTCAAAATGAAAATTATTTACAACCAATTAAAATTAGTACGGTGGAAGATTTGGTCACTAGTTCTTAGTTCTCCGTCGGCATTGTATTTATCTTTCTACATTTATTTTTTAATTTTTATTTTCCAAATTCTCACAGGATTTGTACATATTTTCCGATAATCGATCCATTATTTTTTATTAAAACGATATAATTTAATTAAGGTGCATGTACTTATATATATATATATTCGTACATAATTTCTGACTAAATTAACCTAACTCCACTAAGTCCCTAATCTAATAAAATTTCTAAAAATGGTTAACATGTAGCCTATAGTTGGAACAATTTTATTTGCCTCATCTGGAAAATTGAATCACTGTTGTCATTTTCTAGGGCTTTGATCAACAATTTTTTTTTTTTTTTTTTTTGTGGTGTCCGGGTTGACCCGAATAATCCACACCCGGATTCGACAGCATAATAGCTGGTTTGACAGCACTAAGATTGAGAGTGGGTGTCGAACTCCCAACCTTAAGGTTGGAAGTGTTGACACAATTGAAAGTTTGGTTATTAAGGAAAATGTGATAATTTAGTTGATTTGACTTTTTTTTTTTTAAATTAGGTGTCTCATTTGGTTTCTCAAGTAAAAGACATGAGTTCGACACATGTCAAACACAATTTTATGCCTTTGTTTTAGCTATTCGGATTCTTCTCAAATTAGTCGATGCAAATATTAAATTTTTAAAAAAAAAAAAATGTTTAGTTATGAAGATGCATGGAATAATGGTTAAAGACAATTATGTCCTCGTGAAACACAAAAAAGGTGAGTCCCGCCCCACCCTTAGAACTATTGAATTTTGGAAGTTTGGAGCGTGGGTGTTAGGCAGGTAGCATTAGGTAGTCGAGAGAGAGAGAGATAGGGATGAATATGTCCTATCAATGGATATTTTCAGTTCCTCGTTTAATACTTCCAAATTCATGGCACATACTATTTTCGTTACAATCATTCTTCACTTTCGAACATTTGCACGTTACTTTCTTTTCTTTTTTTTCCCCCTCATTCTCAATATCTTCTTCATCTCTAACCAATAATTCAACCATTTTGAATATTAATTATTCAGAAAATTAAATAAATTCTGATGGGATCATGATTTGAGTTTTAAGTTGAAAATTAGGCGAAGAAAACTCTTAACGAGGTATAATTATACACATCATATATCATATATGGTTGATAATTGAAAGAATTAGGGCTAATAAAATAAGAGTCTAAATAGTTTAAGTGTATGAGACGTGTGCCGCAGTAAAAGACATTATCCATCGATGATTTGAGATTTTTTTCTTCAATTAGTTTCCACATGAAAGCAAGAAAAAAGGCACGAGTAGTACATATAATATATATATATATATATATATATATATATATATATTTAATTATACTGCATGTTTTTGCTGAAAATCTGTATACAACTGAACAACGTAACTCTTAATATAATGGTGAATTTTTGGCATGCGGGGACAAGGAAGATGAGCTGGAACCAAGTTCAAAGTTTTCCACCTGGTCTAATACTGTGGCTTGTTCAAACCCGTTTGGGTAGCTAGCAGCGCATTTCTTCGATCTTATTGGTTGATCCCTTAAATGTTTTACAAAAAAAAAAAAAAAAAAAGGTAAAAGTAAATAAGGTTGTCGATGATGATAAGGTTTCCACCTCAGATATGGGGGGAGGGGTTTGAGATGGTCACCAATAATTGTTCGTCAGGGGGATAATAATAGTAAAACCTGCTCAGATTTCTCCAAAACTGACGAATCATATAAATACATATGTATTTATATATACTCATATATATATATAGCTGAGACCAATGAAAATCTGAGATTGAAGTATGAACACGATGACATTTTTTATGGTGTTTGCTGAAGATTATTTCAGTGGCTGAACTCTTTTACATCATCCATTACCCTCCCCTTTCTTGCATACCAAAAAAAAAAACAGTATGAACCTCATTCTGTAGGTTGACTTATTAACGCCACATAAGATAGATTCCCTTTCTTGATCATGTGACAATTTACAAATTATCTCAATACTCATTTCTTTGTGTATAAATGAGATTCAAAAACTTTGAGACCATATTTAAGGGGGGAAAAAAAAAAAAGACAAAGAATTGTTACAATAAAATTCTTTTGTGGATTAATTAAAGGGTTGATTTAACATTAATTAGGGTATTATAGTTGAAGTGTTGTGACACTATAATTATAATTGTAGTGGTGTGAGAGTAGATAACTTTGGTGAAACAAATAGCAACTAACCAAAGCAATTTTTTCAATCTTAAAGAATTAATATCCATGTTTACCTAATAACAAAAAAAAAAAAAAAAAATTAAATTAAATTAAATGTGAACTTACTTAGTAGAAAGTAGTGTGTGTGAAAGGGTGAGAGGTATGGGAGATGTAGAGATAAGAAGGTAGAAGCAAGCAAACAATAATGGTGTATCCGCAAAGAGTCTAAAGGAAAGGACTAAAAAGCCAGTAGCAGCCAACCACGGTTGCCTTACATGTCACGTTTCTTTCTCTCACGAAAACCACTATTTATGGACTTGCTGTTTCTCGTACTACTTTTTCTCTTAACACCACCCTCCCCTTTCATCTTTCTGTTACAATTTACAAAAACAAATATCTTCTCCCTCCCTCCCTCCCTCCCTCCCTCTGTTCTATGCTAACACATAATTTCATCCATCTCCCCTAACCTTCTTATTTTTATAAATTATATATATATATATATATGTATATTAACAGATTGTCCTCTGGCCACCGACTAGTTTGTTTAGTTTTTCTCTGTTTCTGTCTTATCTTCTTGTCTTTCCTTCCATAGGAGGAGAGTTGGGAGTTGGGATATTGAGAATAAAAAGTTTTCATCTTGATTTTTAGTTTTGTTTACTGATTTTCCGACCAACTTTTTATACCTGAAAAATGGAAAGAGTATCGAGTATGGATAATCAAGATATTGATTTGCCCCCTGGATTTCGATTTCACCCCACTGATGAAGAGCTTATAACTCGTTATCTGTCTCCTAAAGTTCTTGACAACAGTTTCTGTGCTTTAGCAATTGGAGAGGTTGACTTGAATAAGGTTGAACCTTGGGATTTGCCATGTAAGTATTTTCTCTGTTTTCCTCTGTTAATTTTAATCATCCTCATTTATATATCTAGTGTTGTAATAATATTTTATTTGTTTTGATGAAATGCAGGGATGGCGAAAATGGGTGAAAAAGAATGGTACTTCTTCTGCGTGAGGGATAGAAAATATCCAACCGGCATGAGAACCAACAGAGCCACCGATGCTGGTTACTGGAAAGCAACAGGGAAAGACAAGGAGATATTTCAAGCCAAATCACTTGTCGGGATGAAGAAAACTTTGGTCTTTTACAGAGGCAGAGCTCCCAAAGGAGAGAAAACCAACTGGGTCATGCATGAATACAGATCCGAAGGCAAAACTTCTACCCGTAATTCGTCCTCTATAGTTGCTAAGGTAATTTTTCCCTCTTTTTTTTTTTTTTTTTTTTTTTTTTTAATTTTTTTACTGCTCTGTTTTTTCTTGGTATATATATACATATATCTTTTCTCATTTTCTCTACTTCCTGTTTTCCAGAATGAATGGGTGATATGTAGAGTCTTCAAGAAAAGTTCGGGTGGGAAAAAGATACATATTTCAGGATTATTAAGGACAGGTGGTGGTGATGATGATTTGGGAACTTCAAATTTGCCGCCTTTAATGGACATGTCGTGTGATTATCAAGACGGAACAAGAAAAAGAGTTGGCGGCGAGGCTGCCCACCACGTGACCTGCTTCTCCAACCCACAAGTGGAGGATCAGAAGCCTCAACGTGTCACGATGACGATGCACCACAACTCTCCTCCACACGTGCCCGCTGCTTCATCTTCTACCAAGAACCCGGATTTCTCTGCTCCGACTTCCTTCCTCTTCCCGAAAATACCTGCTCCAAATTCACTACTTTCAGCACAAATCATGCCGTATATGGAGAATTTTCAGTTTCAATTTTCAGATTCTATCATGCAAGATCACTCCATTTTGAGGCTTTTACTCGAGGAAAATGGACCAGAAAACACAAGAAAAAGAGCCAACGCAGAATTTTCCCAGGACACAGGAGACATGTCATCGCCCGTGTCCAACCAAGAAGATTGGAGGGCTAGTTACGAGGATCAAGAGTTTCCGATCACTTCAGCTGGACCACTGGACCTAGATAATTATTGTTTGTGGAATTATTGAAGTTTGAGTAGTAGAGATCATCCAAGTACTAGTACTAGTAGGAGGAATTGATAGGAGAAAGGGGTAAAAAAAAAAAAATATATATATATATATATATATATTTTTTTTTTGATAAGCGATATATATATATATATATTGATTGCGCAAAGGTTGTGTAGTAAGTAATATTTTTAATTTTGGTCAAAAGTTGTTTTGTAGAACAACTTTTGTGTACAGATTCTAAAACCAATTATTGTGCAAGAACAAATTTGTAAAATATTGACCATCCAATGTTATCCATCAATTCCACCACCTTTTTTTTTGTTACAGTCCCCATATATATCTATACATATATTAAAATACAATGAATTTTCTCTATTATATTTAAATATCTATCTATATATATATATATATATATATATATATATATATATATATATATTAATAAAATTGCATTTGTAACTGACAATAGGAGTCCATGAAATTTTAAATACTGGTCCAACTCCTCAGCAGGGTTAAAGAGGTAATATTCTAGACCCTTTGAATATCGTCTGTGTTCATATATTTTTGCATTCGTGCGGTGTTATAGCATCGACACTTCGATGTTAGGCCACCAAACCTACTTCAGTGGCTATAGAAGAATATTTGACATACTCAAAAACACCAGACAAGTATTTTATTTTCTTTTTTAAAAAATTATATTTAAAATTTCATACAATAATAAATAATTTGTATTTTTACATTTAATTTTTTACTGAATATATAAATTTTAATTAATTAATAAAAAGATTTTTAACTTGATTTTTACTTAATTTAAAGATTTTTTTTTTCATTCTTTAAATTTGTTGATTCTTAGTTTATTTTATGTTTGGCTTTTAAAACTTGTAGTTGTGTGATAATAAAATTTCTCGAAATTCATCAAGAAATGTTATAAATGAATTAGATTTGATTTTTGTTTTTAATTTTTAGCAACAAATCAAAAGATTTTGGATACAAAACTTAATGGAATAAATGATCAAAATTACAAATGAATGAAAAAAATTAAAACTAATAAAATTTTAGATGGAATAATATATGTGGTTGTTTTTATCACATCTCAATAGATGGTGATGGTAATGGTATTCATGTCCATGTCCATATCATTATATATATATATATATAATATTTTTTGATAATTGCATATCATATATAGACATATGATTTGAAAGAAAAATACTCCAAACTCGCTGTCAATTTTATAGCCCCCCAAAACTATTACCATTTGAGGTAAGGAATTTTTTTTTTTTTTTTTTTTTTTTTAAACACGTCTCACATTAACACATCACATCCCATATTTTTTGTAATAACATTATCCCTCATTATTATTATTATTATTAAGAAGCATATTCACTTAAAAAAAAAAAACTAAAGTTGATATTTTTTATAATTAATTTTTAATAAGCAATCTTAAAAAATATAAACTTTTATTTATTCCCAGAAATTCGGACCGGTTAAGGAATCAACTGGTAATCCGAAGAGTGGCAAAGGAAAGAAGGCTTTTCTTTTTTTTTTAAATTAGATTCCTGAGATCAAAGGTGGACACGTTTCACGCCAAGGCGAGAACAGGGCCCCATTAAGGCCATAACTAATCGCCAACTAATAAATAAATAACACGAAGTATGGGCCCACGTTCTAACCCCGTTCACATGTTTCGGAGACTGGGCCCAGCCGCCATTTCTATGCCACGTCATCCCTTTGTCCTTTCAAGGAGAGCGTTTCTACTAAGTTACTTGGCGAGAAACCATACCTTCGTCCACCTGCGATTATATGATTGGTCCATATTCTATTGTTTTAAAAATTAAAATCTTTTTCATTTAAAATTAAATGAAAATTAAGTGAATTATTCTAAAATTGTCTAAAAAAAAAAAAAAATGAATTATTCTATTATCATTCTCTAGGATTTTGCGGAGTTGAGCCTTATCTTTTCAAAAAATCTTTGTCTAACTTTTCATTTTGACTCTACTATTATACATGGATTTTTTTTTTAAAATTTTAATAAATTATTTTGTATCTAATACTCACTTTGGACCTTACTTAATATTAAGAAGATATTATTATCATTTATTGATTACTATGCGTATATTAGTTTTATTATGAAATTTTTTAAAATAAAATTTAAAATATATGATAATTTAACTTCATTTAATAATTAATTTTAAATTAATATATTTTTTTAGAGACAAAACTCTTTCAATATACATTTTTTTTCCAATTATTATTCAAAATATTCAAAATAAAAACTTTACTTAAATTGAAACAAACTCCAACATCAATACATATGTCAAAGGAAGAGAATTTCGTTTAACAACTTCTGTCTCATATTGCATATGTTTTTTAACGCACGCTTAACTCATTGTTATCACACCAAAAAAAAAAAAAAAAAAAAAAACTCATTCCTAAAGTTCAAAGAGAATGGACTTTTGAAATGAGGACTGAGCAATTTTTATTTTTTTTATTATTATTATTTTCCTTTTCTTTGGTTATAAGCAACCAATTGAAGAGTTTATATATTGTCCAATGATTCAATACAAAGAAATTTGGTAGACTAGGGTACCAATATCAAACAAGTGTATTCTTTCATTATTTATATATATGTATACGTATTTTTTCTGGGGTTCTGCCCATTCACCGAATCGAGTTCCTAAAAGAAGTTCCAATGTCGACAGAGCTTGATTTGGTCCAGCATGTTACTGTTTTGAACAACCCAAAGGACCATATAGTATATAAAAAATGTAACCAAAATGATAAATGATGAGTGCCAAACTTATAATAATGGATAGAGTAATGATTTATGTGACAACAAGATGGTAGGTTAATGGTGTGGCTTTTTCTATTTTAAAACTTTGGTTTGATTCGTTAAATGAAAGGTTTTAATAGATACTTTTGTATTGTATTTTTATTTATGTATTAAAGTCGATAAGTATGACTTATCAAATCTGAAGTTTAATTCAACTCAAGTTTAAGATAATTTTTTACTATATATTCATCCATGTTTACAAAAACAAAAGAATAATGCTTTATGTGAAGTTTGTATTCTGAATAATATAATATATGTTATATCTTCTCTTCTTTTTTTTTTACAAATAAATTTTTACATTTTAAAAAAAAAAAAAAATGTTAAATGTTATGTTTATTTTTACTTAAATGACTAAAATACTTTTTTAATTATAATTATAAATAATAATAAATTAAATTTTAGTTATAAATTATCAATTTAAGAGTATTTTTGGAAAATAATAATAAATATTACTTTTAATATCTCTTTATTTTGACTGGTAAAAAAAAAAAAAATTGTAAATCGTGAAGAGGAAAGAACAAAATAATAATAATATGTAACTATGTTTTTAAAATTTTAAATAGAAAAATGTAATGTGCATGTAAGAGTTTCATTATATATGAATATAGAGGTACATGAACCCTAATCAATCAATTAATTGCTAAGTGAGAGGGTGATGAGTCCGATCAATTTTTGTGGTCTTCATTTTAAGGATCAGAATATAACATTCCACATGTATGTCTTTTGTCTTATGTTAATTACTTATTGTGTACTATATATAACACCACCAACCCTAACCCTAACCCCCACACCCACAGCTAATTAGATTTAAGATTCATATTAGAGTTCAAATACTTCCAAAACAAACCTTAATTAAAATACATTGGAATTGTTAGGTATACTTGCCAAGGTAATAAATACACTTTGAAAATTTAGTAGTAATAAATTTTTGATAACGACACAAGTAGTTAACGATTTATAAATATTACACAATGTTTCTTATTCGAAACTCTTTCTAAATATAAATGAGATTAATATATAAGTATTTTAAATATATGAATTCGTAAACGGGTAGAGTACGTACTAATACAACATATAACAATTTAATTAGTTTAGACCCATTTGGAGCTGCATGCCCAATATTCTGAGAAAGGATAATTACAAGAAATTTGTGTATAATTAATTTGTTTGCCATTTTGGTAATTAATACACTAGGGTTTGCTTTACATGGAAGAGATATATATGTTAACGTAGCAATTGGAATCATGATCTATTTGAACTGGTTTTTTCCTCATTAAAAATTTGCATGAAGATATATAGTACAAAAATGTACTCTCCTTATCTTTGTCTGTATTATCAAGAAAAATTATGATTAATTAATGAAACTTCTCATTTGGCCTCTGATTCATGAATCCATAACAAACTCAAGACCACTGTTTAGACTTATTTGGGAACTATATAAAGAATATGTGGTAGAGAATTAATTAGTTCATATATAAATAATGTTTAATATGTATGTATATATATATATAAGAGTTTGTTCTGTTCATCAATCAGAGTTTTAAGATAAGATAATATTTAAAATACGTACCAAATATGGAACAGAAAGAAAATAATAACCAAGTATATCGATCAAGAATGGAAAAAACTTTGGAACTGTTTGGTTAATCTCTGACGATTTTAGTTCGGTAAGTGATCAAATCTGATGGGAGACTTTTCTTAATAATGAAAGCGAAACGTACGTGCATGCATGTACATTCCTTCTTTTTCATATTTCCACTTTTCTTTTTCCTTTTTTTTTTTTTTTTTTTTTCCGTTTGTTTTGATCATTATTATTATTATTCTTCTTTTCTATCCTTTCCGCTATATGGGAAGTACATGATGATGAGCGACGAGAGTACCTCCCTTTGTTTGCATCATTAGTACATATAATTATATGTCTTGTTAGTTTGTCATGTCTCGTCGAACTTATCTTTTGCGGTGAAAAATTTTATGTTATACTTCATATATATCTATTATATCAATATAAATATGAGTTTATTGAGTTTATTATTTGTTTTATTTTTTTAAAAAAAAATATATATATATATAATATTTGTAACATTTGTATTGATGGGTATAATGTAACATGAGATTTTGAGCATTATCTATCAATATATTCAACAACTCACTGGCCACAGCTAGACGAACACATTTACGTGTGTATGTACAGTGAACTCGATTTACATGTAGATTAAAAGATCTTAGCCGTCGGGCCGAAATCTGCCTAATTAACCTTGACGTGATGGTCATATATTTAGTTCTCGGATCCGTGTCTGACGATCATCAGCTTCCTGGCCCGGCCCACCGCTACGAGGTGGAGGGCTGCCGAAGTGTGTCAAGGGACATTGGGGCCCGGCCCGGGGCTGCCCTGCAGAAGAAGGAGAGGGAGATGAGTAACAGAAACGAATTGAATTATTCATTCGATTGGCAGCTGTAAGGCTGTATACAATGTCACAAAATGTTAGCTTACCTAATGCTGATTTTTTTTTTTGGAATAATAATAATATTATTATTAGAGAAAGATTATGGAATTTTTAATTATTTAATCAAAATTTTCGCTTATAAAAAATGTACACCTATTAATGATGAAAGCATGAATTAGATCAAACGTCAATTTCATGTGCTTTAATTTTTATTTATTTTTTCCTTCTTTTTTCATTTTATTAATTTTTTAAAATCATTAAAATTTAAATATTTGTTTATCGATAAAATTGTTACTTCTATTTATTTATTTATTTATTATTATTATCATTTTTGGTAGTTCCACCGCCGACCGCCGAGACTAATCCCTCACTGTCAGCGCAGTGCGTAGGAGTGAACGATAGGAGGTTGGCCAAAGAGTTTTTTTCATTCACAAGAGTTGGGATTCAAACTCTCAACCACTTGTTCGAGGGACGAAGCGCTGAATTACTAAGCCAACCCATTTTGGTTATTTATTTATTATTATTATTATTGTGATTTGTGGGTGTGCCTAAAATGAAATCATTGCTAAGATAACCGGGTCCAAATAAACTTCTTGGGCCAGTTATTTTTATGATTAATAGTGGGCTGATTTCTTGTTGAATATGGGGCCCGTTAATAAAACTAAGAGGCCTGTGTATAACAATGGTCCTAGTTTTTGGGCTCAACTGTAAATAAGAAAAGAGTGGAGGAAAAAGAAGAATTTTTTTTTTTCTTAAGCATCCGGTATCCGAATTCACACCTGGTCGACTAATTCGGATTCGGTCTGGGGTGCACTTGCAGAGTCCAATTCTTACTCGAGGGTGAGGGTCGGACCCAGAGCTTTTTAACGTGACTTTAACCACCTCAGGGGATTCGAACCCTCGACCATTCTCCCTGAGGAGCCTCCAAGCTATTGGATTCTTTTTTTTTTTTTTTTTTTTTTTCTAAGGCACGAGATGTCACTAATATGTTTGAGTTGGATTGAATTGAAGTTAGAACTATATCTCATTTAAATATGAGTAGTTCTTTATCACTTCACCAGTGTTTTGGGGTTAAAAGAAAAAATTTGTTTACTTAATATTATTTCCAATCCCCAAAAAGTTTCTATATTTAAACTTATAAGTTAAATATATGTATTTATATATATATATTTAAAGAAAAAAGAAGGTTAAAATGGGGAATCATTATCCATATTTATTGAATTCACATGACGTGCTTTAGTTTACATGATAAGAGTCAAAATTGATACATGTCACTCTCAGTAGGGTTTTGGTGGTGGTATTGCTGTAGGGATAAATCTTTTTCATTGCTACATACCAGCACATCTACATATTTTCATGCAAACCATTTTATTTTACTTTCATTAGCCACCCAAAAATAGAATGAGTAAATGCCAATAAAATATTCTTCTTTTTTTTTTTTTTTGTTAATTTCTTAAATTAATAAAATAATTTTTTAATATTAAAATATTTTTGACTTTTTCTTCTTATGAAAAATAATTGGTAAGTTTTGAGAGGGGAAAAAAATAATATATTAAGTTTTAATAAGAAAATGAAAGAAAAAAAAGAAGAAAGGAAATACTTATTAATAATGATTACCTTTGTGTTTAATTTCTATGATATGCATGAGTGGAACAACTCTGTCAAGACTTTTTATTTTTAATTATTAGTTTTTTATTGTTTTTGTAGTAATTTATTATTAGTCATAAAAAAATCATAAATGTAGCATCGATCTATATATATACATATATAATTTGATTGTGGAGAAAAGGACACGTGGAAATATAATCGACAAGTCTAGTGGGGAAGAAGATCTAATAAATGGGAACAGTTAAGACGATGTTGGATTGGACCATGTGGCAGAGATCAAAGAGAACTTAAGGAGGGAGTCGTAATCTGTCCCTCCCTCCTCCGTCCTCCTCCGCGCAAGGCTGATAAGAGCAGGCCCTCACAATTTTCTTTCTCATTTTTTATCCTCCGTTACCAAATGACCATTCTGCCCCTTTTAGACTTCTTCTTCCTTTCTAATTTTTTTTTTTTTTTTTTTTTTTTTTGTCCAATTTTAATAAAATTAATCAAATAGGATAGGTAGATTAGAGGAAGAGCATAGTAGTAGTAGTACTATTTTATTTTTATTAACTTTTCTTTATTTCCTAATGTGGACAAAAATGTTTAGACGATGAATAAAATTAAAAATAAAAATAAACATTTTTCTATTTTTAATGTGAAGGATCATTTAAAAAATAAAATAAAATTGAGTATAGTATTCCACGAAAATGAAAACATACAATAACTGCACTAAACTATTCTAATAAAGAAACGAAAAGACAATTCTTTTAAAACTTTCATTTATGGAACATGATTACTATTAGGTAACCTAATTTTCTTTTTTTTTTTTTTTTTTTTTTTCCTTCAAATGTCATCTTTGACGGCCTTTAATAATATCACTCTTTTTTTTTTTTTTTTTCTTTTGTGTGTGTGATTCGGAGTTCCAATTTTATTGGAGTGTGTATATATGTAGAATCCACATCCACCTAATATATAACAAAAAATGTAAACATTAATGTATTTTTTTTTGTTTCCTTAAGGAAATCAAATTTAAATAAAATAACAAAAGAATATGTATTCTTGATAAAATATTATTTACTTTACTGAAGAAGAAAAATTTACTTTATTGCGGTGTGGAGTATGATTTCAAAGGAGACAATTTTCATGAAAGAAGAAAAATTTCTACGGCTTTAAATAAACTTAGAAGAAGGAATCACCATGAATGTTATTGCATGAAAATGGTCGATTTTCCAAAAGCAAAAATAAACTCTTTCTCGCCATTGCGATTCAGAGAAAAGGCAGCTCAATGAACAAACTTTCCCCTTGTATTTATTCCGTATAATAATATTAATATATAGCGTATCAAAATTCTACTTTACTTCTTCTTCTTCGTTTTTCTTACACCTTTAACCGCGAACATGATTTCCACTCCTTTTTTCTTCCTTTTCTTTATCATTCAAATAAACCCATCATCACCCCCCACCCACGCACCCACCCACCCCCAACAATATTTATAATTTTTTTAAAAAAAAAAATTGAAACATTTTTACCGCTATTATGTCTTGAACTCATGATCATGATGACCTCTCAAATTCATTTGGACGACTTCTTGACAATTAAAAATTATAATTAAATTCAAAATTTTTATAAATACATTCAAAAAAAAATATTATTTTTTTAGTTAATTAAATTGACATATGTCTAATTTTAGTTAGTATCTAAAAAGATAATCAAACTATTCTACAATTACGTAACAGGTAGTTAGTGTAACTGATGAAGTGATTTTATAACTCCATTTTAGATTGATCCTTTCATCTTTTATTATATTTTGGCCATCCTTAATTAATCAGGTATATATTTTAGCTAGGGTTAGCTATAACAGTGAAATAAACTATAATTAAGACTAGCTAGGCGGAGTTGAATGATCGTTCCTGCTGCCTGTGCCTGCGAAGAAAATATGCAGGGATTCTGAACTGGGCTAGCTATAACGGTGCAGGGTGATATATATATATATATATATATATATATATATATATATATATATATATATATATATATATATATATATATATATATGATATGCATGAAGTTGAAGAAGGGTGAATTAAGCTAACGCTGACAGTTTCCAGATTCCATTGAAATATAAAACTGTAACAATAAATATATGAATTAATACTGACCTCCGATCTTCTGTAGATTTAAATAAATATTGTTTATATACTGTACGTACTATATATATATTACTGGTTCAATTGATGAAACTTGATTATATTTATAGTTTCCCCCGTACTACTCCTCCCGACTAAATCTATCCACTTCACCTCCCGCCCACATCCCAATCAAAAATCATCCATAATAACAAGAACGCATTTATGAGTTTTCTTTTTCTTCTCTCCTCCCATTAACTAAATTCCTTTCCAATAATGCATGGAAAAAAAAACATGTTGTATTTTTTTTTATTATTATATTCACTTGCGTTATTATTTTTCAGTTTATATTTACTATTAGGATTCGAATTCATTATATTATAATCTAGGATATATGTGTTTTGAATATAAAGTTGCATAGGTAATAAGGTTATCTAACTAAATTAAGGTAAGGAATTCGTTTCATCGAGCTTCGATTGACTGACTATCAGCCAACCGACAATTTTGAGCAATACCCAAAGAGAGCTACTACTATTTATACATATAAAATTATTTAATTTGGTACAACTAGATATGCATTTTGTGAAATTATAAATTTGATATTTATTATAAATTCATATAAGAGTTAGTATAAAATATTCGTTTAGAGAAAAAAAATAAATTATATGAATACAATTCGAATCAAATAAAGATTAATACGTAAAAATAGTGATCACGACGGTATAATCAGTAACTACTAAATGACTGATTTTTCAAATTCTTCAAAATAAGAAGCCAAAAGAAGAAAAATATTTTTTTAACTATATATGACAAAATGGGCGATTGATTCAATACAAATATATAAATGCATTAGTCTTTTTCCCTCTTTCTTTTCTGAAAAAAAAAAAAAAAAAAAAGGAGGAAGCTAGAATTAATGTAGCAAAGAATTTTGGACAAACAAATTAATTTTATTTATGATCAAAATGAATTATGTGAAGGTACAAGTTGAAAAAAAAAAAAATTCATTATCTCAACAGTATTATTTATTACGAATGTACCTATTATTAATTGAAACAGCGATAGTCTCTCTCTCTCTCTCTCTCTCTCTCTCTCTCTCTCTCTCTCTCTCTTATTATATATATATATATATATATATATATATTATATTATATAAACTCATGATTAAGTTAACTCAGGGTACCTAAAACTTATGACACAAAACTGCAATTTACACTTACCTGATCCAACATTTTGATTAATTCTGCAAATTAATCCAATAATACATGATATTGATACTAGCTACTTGAACAATTTAACCTGCAGGTTTCTCGTATATATATTCTGCTGCAGAGAAGAGGGAAAAAAAGGGTAAAGTTTTCAAATAAATATACACAAATTTACAAATGTATAGTCCATTTATTATTACGTCTAATGGAATTGAATTGATGATGATGATGAATTGCAAAGTACTACAAACATATGCACGGATATACTTATTAGTCTTACCAAGAAAATTAGGTACACATATTTTGGTTAAAGTATCTTCTTTTTTTTTTTCCCTTTTAAATACGCATGTCTTGATTATAAGTGTACTACTTTCAATCTTTCTACTACATACGTACGTACCCACCTAAGTATTTACGCAACCCTAATTTTACAATGGAGCCAAGTTTGCATGTGAATTTTGTGATTATGAATTTACTCAAAATAACCAACAAAATGTATATATTAATTTGTAACTATAATTCTTCTCCATATAAGATAATTCACTATGATCTTATACATATATACACTTAATTACATCATGATTATATATATTATATACATACTTATATATGAATTAGGTAATAACGATGAGTAGAAAGATTTCTTGAAATATCGTACAAAGTGGTAGAAATCATGTATCTTTTTTGTTGGGAAATTTTAATGGTTCAAGTTCAGGAAAAATATATATATACACAAAATACTTATGTAATTTGATTTAATTAACCACCAGGAGATCTATAAAAGAATATTCTAATTAAGCAATATAAATATAAAATTAAGTAATTACAGGTGTAATTAAATTAAAGGGATCAGTAATTCAGATAAAAGTGGGGGATACTTAAAAGTTGTAAAACAGTCTAAGGTTGGGGTCAGATGGAATTAAATATCTTCGCCCCCATCCATGTCCATGTCGCTGACCTTTCTTCTTAAGCCCATCTCTTTCCTTATTTACTACACTTTCCACTGCACTGTCCATCTTTGTGGTGGGAGTAGTAACACACTCTCTCTCTCTCTCTCTCTCTCTACAAACAGTGGTGTGTTTGGTTCTTGACATATAATAATTTTTTAGAATTCAGCTATATATAAAGAGCAAGAGCTGGCATTGATCTTTTCGTTGGTGCTCATCATAATCAATAACAACATAGTCGGCAATGGGGAGATCTCCCTGCTGTGATAAAGTTGGATTGAAGAAAGGACCATGGACGCCTGAAGAAGATCAGAAGCTCTTGGCTTATATCGAAGAACATGGTCATGGAAGCTGGCGTGCCTTGCCTTCCAAAGCTGGTCATATACCATGCACCATCTTCTTATATTCATTACATACATACATTCTCGTTTGATATACATATATATTCTGATGTTGGATGATTTAATAATTTTGCAGGCCTTCAAAGATGTGGAAAGAGTTGCAGACTGAGGTGGACTAATTACCTAAGACCTGATATTAAGAGAGGAAAATTCAGTATACAAGAGGAACAAACCATCATCCAACTCCATGCTCTCTTAGGAAACAGGTAAATATATATATATATATATATATATTTGTTGGTTCTTCCTTGTTATATTCTTTTGTACCCTCTCAATTAAATGGTTTTTCCTTGAGAAAAGGAAGGAATTCGAGAATATAGATATACATACATCTTAGTTAAATTAAACACATAATACATATACTCTTTAAGCTGATCACAGGTGAATCGTTAATTGGAAGTTATATGTGTGTGTGCAGAGAGTGTCATGATTCCATTTCCATCTCCATATTTTTTTGTACTAAAATAGTGTCAGCGTGACAATGCAGATTCTTTCATTGCTCTTATAAGAAAAGGTTTATCAGAAAATATTAATGTCATCCTCTCTGTAAGTAGGAAATCAACCATTCAGCTGCCTTCCCTTCCGTTGAGATCATAAAATAAAAATAAAAATAAAAATTCTAAATGAATGATGATCTCAATTAAATTCGAATGGGACCCTGACAACATTCATCATCATCACATGCAGGAGACCACATTCAATCATGTCTTTCATCCGATTATTTTTCTTCTTTTTTGTTTTCTAATTGTCTTGGACGTGCATATATATATATATATATATATATAGACAAAATAGATAGTAATTTTATTTTAATAAATTGATTAATGTTTTAACATATGTATATATATTTTGTAGTTTTGTTGTTTTAATTGAAGGTTTTTTGCCTTGATAAATAAAACAAAATAACAAATAATATATGGTTGTCGCTGAATTGTTCTCAGGTGGTCGGCTATAGCAACTCACTTGCCCAAAAGAACAGATAACGAGATCAAGAACTATTGGAACACACATCTTAAGAAAAGACTTGCCAAAATGGGCATCGATCCCGTCACCCACAAACCCAAATCTGATGCCCTCTTATTATCCAACGATTCCCACAACACCAACACCAACACCAAGCATGCAGCCAATCTTAGCCACATGGCTCAGTGGGAGAGTGCCCGTCTCGAAGCCGAAGCCAGGTTGGTTCGCCAGTCAAAGCTTCGTTCTAATTCTTTTCATCCCGATTTTTCCTCTTCCCCCTCCAGTCCTCCTCCTCCGCCACCACCTCCTCCCCCGCGTTGCCTTGATATACTCAAAGCCTGGAATGGGGTTTGGTCGTCGTCCACCACGACTCAGCCAAATAATAATATCGAAGCCGCCGCTGCCACTGCTGGACTCGGTGTCGACCTAGAGTCTCCTACTTCTACACTAAGTTATTCAGAGAATGCACCGCAGCTGTCTTCCAGCGGAATTAATAACGGAGACAATAATTCCAATAACGCATTCATCGAATGCGTCGGCAATAATAATAATTCTTCAGGTTCTTGCGAGGGAATCATGAAAGAAGAAGAAGGAGAAGAAGATTGGAAAGGTTTCGGAAGCTCCAACAATTTGGTTCTACACGAATTCAACCACCACCACAACAATAACAACAACAACAACAACAAAGACGGGATTAATAATATTATTATTGAGAATTCAATTTCGTCCTTCACGTCCGCCGCGGGAATTCAGGACCATGACCATGACCTGTCCGCAGTTGTTCCAATGGATACCAGTGATGATGATGATAATAATAATAATAATGTTCATCCTTTTGTGGAGAGATTCACTGATCTTCTACTAAGTAACAGTACAACTGCTGACAGGGGTTTCTCCGAAGGCTGCGGTGAGTCCTCCGAAAACAACAACGGCGGTGTTAACGTTAGTGGCAGCACAAGCGAATATTTTGAAGATAACAAGAACTACTGGAATAGTATTCTTAATTTGGTCAATTCTTCTTCACCTTCTGATTCTGCTATGTTCTAATTCATTAAAATTAAGTATTCTACAAATTAAGGGGAAAAAAAAAAAAAAAAAAAGTGTCATATATTACTGGAGTTGCTACGTACGTACCCACAGTAAGTAGTAGTAGTAGTAATGACATTAGAGAAAGTTAATTACTACTACAAAAGAAGAAAAAAAAAAGGGGGTCAGCAGTAGTCTTTCTCTATCAAAATGTGCAATGTCAATATAAGTATGTGTGTCTAAGCTGTTGATGGATCGTGGAAACTGTCTTAATTTGAATATTAGTTGTGTCAATCCATGTTTCTTTTTTTTTTCTCAATTATTTCTTTCTTGATCATCATCATCAACATCATAAATAATGGTGTTTTTCTTAATTACAGTCTCCATCATGAATATTACTTGGTCTCATTTTTAATTATATATAAATTAACACAGTGAACAAACTTTCCATGATTAATATATATATATATATATATATATATATATATATATATATATATATAAAAAAAAAAAGATTCTGAAAATGCAATTTTTCTCAAAGAGATTGGTATAGATGGGTCCAATATATATAAATGCCCCATTGTACGTACGTAGGAAATGGAAATGTCCCCAGTGAAAGTTTTGCATTAATGCTGGACTTGACTGCTGTTGGTTACATGTCTTATTCTTTGCTCAAGAGCACAAAAAAGGGTCCCCTAGACCAAAACCATACAAGTCCCTCACCTCCTTTAATCTATATATGTATCTATATCTCTTTATATTAAGTCACTCTCACTAATTTAGAGTGAAGTCGACTAATATCATGTCATTCGTAAGATTCAAACTTAAAATTTAAAATTTTTACTTATAAATGAAACAAAATAAAATTGATCATCTATCACTTAATCATGAACGAACAATTAGTATTATTCATATTTGCACTAAGAGTATTTATGAGTGTTTTTATAGAATTAGTACCAATAATAGTTTATATTTGTCCTTATATGACTTGACATGACACTGATATATGAACCAAAATGTACGTCCTGTTGCAAGCATCAAACTTTAATAATCATTCTAAATTACAAAAATTAAGTGCTTAAATTGGGGATCAAGAGTTAATTAATTAATTTGCTGTACTGGTTTCCGAGCATGGACACATGCATGCAGGGTCAGGATGTCTCTCTCTCTCTCTCTCATGAGATACAGTATGATCCATGAACATATATACGTGGACCATATACAATCACAAATCACAGCTACAATACATTAGAAATAGTAATCAAAGAGATCATGTCCGAAGATTCTGGTAGTAATTACGAAAGTTCTTGATAAAGGCGCTAATATATACATATACATAATATATATATATATATATTGCTGATAATGGCAATGCCTGAGCTATATATGTCTGTGACCTTCCATTTTCAGTCCAAATATTCTGGTTGGTTTTTTGTAATTTAATAGTAATGTATTAGTAGAAGTTAATCAGAAGGAGGAAAACATTAATTACTTCGTCCAAGTATCCATGCCGATCGATGAAGAATTGTTGTTACTCCTTCCATCATCTTTTTAATCTCTTTTTTTTTTTTTTTTTTTTTTCCCCTTCTTTCACAGAGCCTTTTCTTTTCCCTTACGTAAAAGATATATATATATATATATATATATATTTAATATCAAAAATTTTTAATTATGTTTACTTAATTAAATTGTGTTTGCTTTTGCTTAATATATCAGATCTCCCATCACGGGAAGGCATAGCATATTATTTTTGTAGGTAGGTATTAACGTATCCAAATTGCTTTGGAACCATTTCGCCTTATTTATGTAATTAAATCTTTTTCTTCGATTCGTTTAATGTATGTAAATTAATTTAATATTTAATATTATTTCTTGTAAAAACTGTCACAAAAATGCAGTCTCTATGTTTCCTTACCAAAAAAAAATAATAATAATAATAATAATATTTTTTTTCTCTTGACGAGTAAGGCGGCTCTATGAGAAATGAATTTAATGGCATTGGACCATCGATATTATCGGTAACTTTGATATGCAATCTATTATTTGATACTTAATTGACCCACAAAAAGGATAATTTGGGTGTCATATTATAACTAATTAATTTACAATTAAAAATAGTATAAGGACAAAATTATTACTTTGAAAAATATAAAAATTATAAAATTGAAAAATAATAATAAAACATGAATTAAAATGATTTATTTTTTAAAAATTTTATTAAATTAAAATTAAAAAATAGAAAGATGGTTTTGAGATATATATAGTGAATATGGAAACCCATATCTCAGACTTTTTTGAGCTTAGAGATGACCCAAATGCCTTTGATATATATACTCTGTTGACTTCATTGACAAAGAAGATTAAATACTACGTACTTCATCAGCAATAGCATAGTATAGTGGAGATAGTTTTCAAGAAATAATTTCGTTTAGGGAACGTCCGACACAATCTTGAAATCTTACATGTTACTCTGCATTTTTTTTCAACAAAACTCCCATATCTCTTCTGAATCTGAGGATTGAGTTTTTAATATGTGTTATATTCATATATATATATATATATATATATTATATATATATATATATATATATATACACACACACCACAATTAAACCGTGTGATATCATGGATATACAATACACATGTATCTAAGGCTACAACATTGAATTTTTCGTCATTTAAAAAAAAGAATGAACGGTAGCTCTCGATTACTCTCTCTCTCTCTCTCATTCCCGTAACTCCTAAAAACAGACCACATACAAGCTCAATTGGTACGAGATATGATAGAAGTTAGGATTTAAAAAAAAAAAAAAATTAATATTTATTAAAAATTGATAGGTATTTTTCTATTTTTATAAGATACGATGTATTAAAAAAAGATTTTGATTATATTCTTACGTGTTTGAATTAATAGCATCGGACTTAAATATTCACGTTATGGCAAAATTAATTCATTTAGATTTTTTTATTCTTTTAACTAGTCAAAAACTAACACGTGAATTTCTTTTAAATAAATAAATAAATATATATATATATATATATATATATATATATATATATATATATATATATGTATATGTATATGGATGGATTTGTTTAAAAGATGTGCCCCCGAAATGGGTTGGCTAGCTTAGATAGTCATTAAATTTGATGACTACTAAGTCTAAGATAAAATCTTTAACCTAAAATCCTTTTTTTTTTTTTTTTGTGGGGATATTTTGATCGAAGTTGAGAATTGACAAGTAATGAGGTAACGAAAGTGACATACACCAAAATGACAAAATTTTGTGTATGTATAATATATATATATATATATATATACATTATATCTGTCTTACACTACTGAACCAGCAGAAACTATGCCGTGCACAGGATGAAACGTCGGAAAAGAGGTTAGCTGGATTCTTCTTGATTTCTCGTTTCTTTGACAATTCGCAAGTCCTAAAGAACTCATGACCCTACTCTTTTATTACCTACATAAATAAACTAATTAATAGTACTCCCTCTCTAATTTTCTTCATTTTAAAAATTATTTTTTAAATATATATATATATATATATATATATATATATATAATTGGTGGGATAGAGCTTGGAGGGAAGACGAACATCATCCAATCATTAAATAAGAAGCAAAAGTTTTATTACATATGAAGAAGCAACTGCAAAATTGTTGGAATGCCATATTAGTGCACCCTTTTAATCAACATGTGATTCAGACTCAATGAAAAGAAGTTAAGTATACTACTTACTGACTAGTGGGCAGTAATTTGAATTGAAAAAAAAAAAAAAAAAAAAAAAAAAAAAGAGCAATTATTTGTTTCCGCATTTAATTTGTGAATAATGATGACAGGCTGTTTGGAAAGTTGATAGTGGTGAAAATTTGGCCACATTTTTTCTTTTCCTTTTTTTTAATAAACAAATTCCAAATTCTAGATATGAATGAATGACCATACCTTTTAGGATTATCTTTTTTTTTTTTCCTTCTTTTATCCAAATTTTTACTTCAAACGTGATTGTTTGAATTCATAATGGCTTATATGAAAATGAAACTATTAAATCAGTAGTTAGAGAATAATAAATTGTCACATTTTCTTAACACTTCACTCACATGTTCACATGTGAGCCAATAATAAATTTTATAACACCGCACACAAATCAAACCTCCTACTTTCATACCATTTGCGAATTGAGAGAATTGATAAAATTACAAGACAGAAATAAAAATATATTATAGAAAAAAATATATAAAAAATAATTATTATACAATTAAAAAAATAATGAATAACAAAACAAATATAAACTTTAACAAGTCTTAATACACTATAGCTAGTAGGAGTATAAGAGCAGGGTAGGATATTGGTGCATTAATGTCACTGCGTATGATCACCTGTCCTCCCCTTTTAGACATGGTGGCCAACCCCCAACTCAACTCTATTTATTGTTTACATTTGCTATTCCTATCACATGCCTTACCTTTTCATCCTTGTTTTCTCAATAAATCTTCTAACCTGTGGCTAAGATCCTCATCTCCATTTTTTTTATTTTCATAGCTTTTTGAAAATGAGCACGTAATCTAAATAAATTTAAAAAGTTTAGAAAACTAATCCATTACTTTTAACCTATAGCTATTGTTCTTTACTAAAAAGATGCTAAGGAAATGGATAGCTTAAACCATTTCTTCATTGCTATAAAAATGATAATGAGATAGATACCTCTCCACGTTTGTAGAATGATGATGATTTGTCTATTACCATGTTGTAGTGATTGAGATTCTGAAACTCCATACTGTACGATCAAAGTTGCTGATGTCAGTTTGAAAGACTTTTTTTAAAAAAACCGACCTTAAAGATTTTTAAAAAAAAAAAAAAAAAATGGAAAAGTCAAATAGGTAATTCATGCTTTGAATGCATATGCTAACTAAATTGTTCTTTCTTCGTGTAAATCAATCTACTTTGGAGGACGACTTCAAGCTAAATTGGCAGTAAATATTAAAAAAAAATATAATAATAACTGCATTTTTTAGGCATTTGTGACATGGAAACTGAATGGAATTCCCAAAAATGGAGTATGCATTTAGAGGCTAAACTTGAGGATTGTCAAATGTGCAAATGGAATGTCTTGTTGAAGAGTATGGGGTTCAAATCTCCAGACTCCAGTGTGTTCAGTTGTTCAGTTCAGTAGTGTACTTCAGAATAAAGAATAAAATCCCACAAGTCTTGTTTCCTTTCCCCTTTCGAACTAGTTTTAACCTAACAGCCATTCCACTTTTTCAAATAGATTTTTTCAAGGATTGTCAAAAGATCAATTAGTCTCAATTTCGAGCAATCCGTCCGCACCAGAAAATGTCCTTACCTAGGGGATACTCAATTCATCCACTCCCTCTCTCTCTCTCTCTCTCTCTCTCTCTGTCCATCACCCACAACCATATATCCACCATCATTTCAATTAATGTAAATCTCAAATTCAGCGGAAAAAACATTGATAAAAATTAAAAATGAAATCTTTTCTGGTAAGAGTAAAAGGTATGTGCGGGCATAACAGGCAGCATAGACACTGAAATGTTCATCCTGCAAAGCGAAGCCCGATCGATAAAGTTCACTCTATGCACATTCGGATTAGGCGTCCAGGGCATTTTATGGCCACAGAGCCTCAGTACTTTGTGCAATTTCTTACACAGTTAGATGATTTTTAACATATTTCGCTTCATATATTTACCAAAAAACAAAAGAAAAGAAAATTAATGGGTAATGAATGGAGATAAACTGACTAACAATACTAGATAAGCGATGAATCTCCGGTTAATCCACGGATTCTTCATCGAAGACGGTAACAGCTTTCTTTCTTCCAGTTCGGAGAAAAGTGGAAGACGATAACATACTTAGGCTAGGGTTCGCCTTTTATTGTTTCTGCGAGGCTTATGGGCTTTTTGATTTCCGAATCAGTTTCCTCAAATGGGCTTTATTGGGCTTTTTTCAATTTATAAAAGCCGAATAGAACTCACGGGATGAGCCCATTTTTTCCATAGCTAATGTATTTTATATTGGATGAGTTCTATATAATGTCAAACAGGCGAAAAAAGTTTCTACCCAAAAAAAAAAAAAAATGAAAAATGAAAAAATTTCCCTCTCAAAAATAATAATATTTTTTTTTTCTATCTAAATTTTGTTTAGAAAAATTAACAGAATTTGTTGCCTTGATAAAATAATCTATTTTCTTGAAAAACATGGGCTGAATTCAATTAAAATATTGATGGGCCTTGGCCTATCTCATCCAAGACACTGTTGAACAGCCCAATTTTATACTCCATTTCGATACTATTTGTCATTACCCATTAAGACAAAAGAAAATAATAAAAATAATTATTAGTAATTTTTTTTTTTTTTTTTTTAGGGGAATTATTAGTAAGTTAATTTGTATGTTTTGTCCGAGGTTGTGTGGCTGAGTGGCAAGAGACCACTCCCCCAACTGCCCTTTCGGGGGGTTTGATTCTCAAGTTTAACTATAGTGTTGTCAAATTTCAATGTTAAATTAATCGAATAAAAACTCGGACACAATCACTTAAAAAAAAAAAAAAAAAAGTATGTTTTGCCTACGCTGGACCCAGTTACTTGATGCTAGTGTTGGTGTACTATTTAGTTTCTAATTTTTTCACCCGAAAAAAAAAAAGCAGCAGCATTTTCAAAAAAGAGATGCGCATAATTGAAATGGATGATTCTTGTGGCTTTCCAACTGAGCCAACTTTTAAGGTAAACCGAAGCAAAAATGCTTTACACGTCAGCCAAAAATGTTTGCTTTCCTCATAACAATTGCAATACATCACAGGGAAAAAAAAAGAAAACTTTGTCTTTCCTTTTTTTTAGTGTCTCACTATTTGTTAAATGAGTTGTCTTGAATTTGATTGACTCTCAAAATAATTTTATGTTAGTTTTAGGATTCATTTCCAGTAAAACCTGTTTAGATTAATCAATGAGAATATATGATAAAAAAATGCAATACTTTTGATAAGACATGTCTTCATTTGATAATATAACCAGCTAGGAAATAACCTTAGCTTTCTACTTACCCACCAAAAAAAACAAAAAAAAAAACACCAAAGGCAAAGAACTCGTGGATAATAATTTAATAATATACTTTTCTCAACAACAAGTATTTAAAGTTGGACTAAAATAACCATGATTTTATTTTATATATATATATAAAAAATTAAAAATTTATTATAGTGTCATTTTTTTACATGTTCCTTTATAAAATAAGAAATAAATTTTTTTTTTTAGTATTCTTTTATTAATTAATATTTTATATTTTTTGTGAGAAAAAAAATTACTAACTATGTTATATGAGAAAATTTTATTTTTTTTTTTAAGTGAAAAGAATATAAATTAAATGTTGCGGGAGATTGAGAGTTGAGTGGTTGCAAATCAAGCATTATTGATAACTATAATTACAGTCGTGACGTGATGAATCTCTCTAATATATATATGGATAGGGATTCGTGTGGGACATGATAATTAGTGTAGTTTAGTATTTAATTATTATTCTTAAACAACTTTGGAAAATGGAATCAGCTATTTTATTATTGCTAACAACATTATAATTGTTATAAACAAGTTTCCCATTGTGAATATATATATATATATTTGCTTTGACTCAATTTATGTGAATATGTCATTAAGTAAAAGATTTAACCGATTAGAGATATTCTAAACAAATTATACAAGATTTAAAGTTATAATAATAATTTTTTTTTTTAATACCCACTTGGGGCGTTCCGTGTCCCTACCTTATTTGGTGAGACTAATCCGGACTCGACTGCTGAGCGCTCGCAGAGTTTAACTCTTACTCGAGGGTAAGGGCTTCACCCATAGCTTTTTTTTAACATGACACTAACCACTCTATGAGATTCGAAAACCTCGACCATTTACCCCGAATGAAACATTAGGAGTCTGTACACCAACTCTCTCAAACTACCGGATTATAACAATAATTATATATTCAGGATGTAATTTTAAGAAAGAATCCGTCTCAATTAAAAAAATATCCAATTGATCTTATCGCATTCCACCAACCATGTGGAACAACAGTACCAAAAAACAAGGTTTATATCCCAAGCGCCGCCTAAATAATGTTTATAAACATGAAACTTTAATAATACAGTACTTACCAAGTCACGTGAGTTACTATTATTAATTAATTAATTACTCGTGGTTCCGCTTGAAAAAAAAAAAAAAAAATGGATGGTCACTTACCCAACCAAAATTAACTTTAAAAAAATTTAAGTTGAGGCCATACCTAACCAAAAAAAAAAAAAAAACCGAAAAAGAAAATGTTCAGGTGTTACAAAATTTCATTTACATTTTAAAAACCATAGTTACCTAACAATTTAACAAAATTTAATAACTCAATTTTAAGCCAAATCCACATTCTGTTCGAGTCTGGTTGATGGTCCCTTACGAGAGGAAGTTCTGACTCTAAATTTTAAATAACTGTATACATGAGTGTGAATTTAAACTCTAACCTCATTTAAATTAGGAGAGTTACTTACCAACTCACCTACACCTTAAGTTAAAATTTAGTAACTCACTTTGAGTTAATGAAACTTTGACTCTATTAAATATAACTATAATTGCTCCATTTTGCCATAATTTAAAGTCTCAAATATCAATAATGAATGACGTGGTAGCCTACTGAGAATCAATATTCAGTCCACTACTTACTGTAGACAAAAAAAAATCGGTCTTTTTTAATATTTGCCTTTTTCTTAAAAATATTATATATTTTTTTTTTCGATATTATATTTAATAATACGAAGAAAACTGTACAACAACTACAAAGTAGTTACCAAAATATCTCTCAGCCTAATAAGGGTACAAACTAACTCAATTGTTTTCCTAAGAATTCTAGTACTCAGCTGAACCGCTTCCGGTTGCTCCCGATCTTGATAAATAAAAAATATTATATTTATCAATATGTTTTTGGTCCATTTGGAGGATTTTTTTTTTGTAAAGAATTATATTTTACTTTAGGTGGAAATATAAATAGATGTATTTTTATATAAATATTAAAAATTTAATTAGTGTACTTGAAATTTAAAATTTTAAATAATTAAAAAGGGTTGGTCAAAAATAATAATAATTTTTTCTGTGAGACCATTTTTTTTTTATCCGCCCTTTTATATTCTTTCATCTATGAGATTCATTTTTAAAGAATTTTTTTAGTAATCCACTTTACTTTAGACTCAATTAAATTAGATTCGAGTCGTGTCAAATCTTATTAAAAATAAAACTTTCTTTACAACTCTTTCCATAGGTAAAGTTCTTTATTAAGGGGAAAAATAAAGAAATCAAATGGATTTATTTTACTTTAAAAAAAAATCAGCCCATTCATTGGTGGCCTTTCGGTGCCCAAACGACCAGTCGACCTCTATAAAACGACAGCGCCCTTCACCCGCCTCATTTTGGAGATCCGTGTGGTTTGTGGAGAGCACTTCCTTATCGGTCTCCATTTCCTTTTATTTGAACTCTTAGGCGGAGAAGAGCGGAGCAGACCTCTGCAGACTAGATAGATTCTTTTTTTTTTTTTTTTTTTCTTTCTCGTTGTAGATCAGAAAATCTTCAATGGCTATTCCAAGTTGCGCTAGGTTTTTTCCCTCTTTCGAGTGCCGTTCGGATCCTGACTTCTCTGGTCGTATTCCTCGGCCGGAGATCCCCACCTCTGGCAGACGATTTACCTCCAAGGTCAACTTGGTCAGCCGTGGATTGTCGGCTAATGGTCTCTCTTCCTCTTTGATCTATAGGTTCCCGCCGAACTTTGTTAGGCAGCTTAGCACCAAGGCTAGGAGGAATTGCAGTAACATCGGTGTCGCTCAAATCGTTGCTGCTTCGTGGTCCAACAACCAGCCGCCAGCTTCCTCTTCCACTCCAGCGGCGGCTAAGGCCGTTGATGCCGCTGCTGCTGCTGCTGCTCTCGCTGCCTCGATTGAGATTCCGATTGGTGTTGAGGAGGAGGTGGTTGCTGCGGTGGAAAGTGGTGATTCTGTTGAAAAATGTGTACAGTTCGAGGGTTTGGCCCATGCCAAATACTCTTCATTTTTGACCTCTGATGGTAGCGTCGCCATTCATGCCGGTATGTATTAGTAATATGCGTTTAGAGGCTTCATATGATGAATGCATTAATTTATTTATATCTACATACCTCTTTTATTACCGGATCTTCCACGTTGTATGCCTTAAAAAGGTTCTATTGGTGTTGAGGGTGTACCACAGCGTTTTAAATTGTATCTTGTAGATAGTTGCAGAAAAAAGAATAATTCTTAAAAAGTAATTTTGAGCCGAAGGTCAAATGAAATTTTGTAGGCCATTTATATAAATTGCTGCAGCAGGCGAAAGTTTTTGAAGTTCTACTTAATTTCATCACGCTTTGAAGATCCCTTTTTTATGAAATTTCTGGGATATTTGACCCTACCAACCCCCATCCTGGCCACACCTCCGCTGGATCTAATATAATGTTCGTTGATGGAGATAGCGTGTCTTACGTCATTAGGCATTACTAATTGTTTTACTTTGTTTGACCAGGTGAAAGATTGGGTCGCGGGATTGTTACTGATGCTATAACTACTCCAGTTGTTAACACTTCTGCTTACTTCTTCAAAAAAACGTCTGAGCTAATTGATTTCAAGGTATTTTGCGTGAGGTGCATCTTCCATTTCTTGAGTGCTACTGTTATAATCCCTGCTACATAGTATTGGATTACACAGATGGAAAAGGACCATGCATCGCAGAAAATAAAAACTTTTTATTTAAATTAATTAACACTGCTTGAGGTTTCTTTGAGGTTCTTCTTGATGTAAAGAAACTATTTTCTTGCTGTGTTAATTTGATAATGTTGTTTCTTCTGGTACTTGATATAAATAAAATATATTCTCATGGTTTGCAGGAAAAGCGACGTGCAAGTTTTGAATATGGGAGATATGGAAATCCTACAACTGTTGTTGCAGAAGAGAAAATAAGGTAATTCTTCTTATAATCATTGGTTTTTTGCTTGTTGCATCTTTGACCTTAGTTAATGTTAAGCCATACGATCCCTTAAATGTGACAGTGCTCTGGAGGGAGCTGAATCAACTTTGTTGTTGGCATCTGGAATGTGTGCTAGTACCGTCATGCTATTGGCACTTGTACCTGCTGGGGGGCATATTGTCACAACCACAGATTGCTATAGAAAGACCAGGATATTCATTGAGACTATACTGCCCAAGATGGGGATTACGGTATTTCATCAAATATTTATTATGCTTTCTAATATAGTTTTTTATCCCAACTGTGACTACACATCCTGTCTGTTCTAAGGGGAAGAGGGTTGGATTGAATGTCAGTTGAAAACATTGTCCTTCTTGAATTATAATGTGAATATTCATTGTTGCCAAATTAATCCCTATGTAGGCTACAGTGATTGACCCTGCAGATGTTGGAGCTTTGGAATCTATATTGAACGAGAGAAAAGTAAGTGCTGAATTCCTAGCGTATTTCAGGATTTGATTCTAAATCTACATTGTGTATGAATTGATTTGACATTTCCATGCAGGTGTCCCTTTTCTTCACAGAGTCTCCGACAAATCCATTCTTGAGATGTGTTGATATTGAGTTGGTTTCAAAGCTTTGTCATGAAAAAGGAGCCTTGGTGTGTATTGATGGGACCTTCGCAACCCCTCTGAATCAGAAGGCCCTTGCTCTTGGTGCTGATATTGTTTTGCACTCTGCAACAAAGTATATTGCTGGCCACAATGATGTATGTTTGCATCTCCTTTTGTTACATATTTATTTTAATGAATGTTAAGAAGTATCAACATCTGAGAAGTTAGTCATATCCAGTTCAACAATAAAAGAGTCCAATTCTCTGCTGCAGGTCCTTGCAGGTTGCATCAGTGGTCCTGAGAAGTTGATCTCAGCAGTTCGTAACTTGCATCACATTCTTGGTGGTGCTCTGAATCCTGTAAGTATGAGTGTATGAATTTTATGGTTATATGTTTTTATCTTATTAGGGTGTACTTGTCACAAATAATTACACTCAGGTGTTGCATTGTCTAGCTTGAACTTGTATTGTGTTTAACTTTGTATTCTGTCTCTGAGCAGAATGCTGCTTATCTGATCATCCGAGGCATGAAAACATTGCATCTTCGTGTACAGCAACAAAATTCAACAGCATTGAGGATGGCCGAAATTTTAGAGGCACATCCCAAGGTATTCCCAATATTTTAATCCTTTTTTTTTTTTTTTTCCTAAGAAAATGTGTTTTGAGATAATTCAACATTGGAAGCTGCTCTATTTTCCATATCCTTTTGATGACAACTGCTTATTATCATATGGTTAATGATAACCAATAAACAATTTTTTACTTGCCCAACTTTTACTATGTGAACTGGGCAGCATTTCTGACCAAACCCTACTCTGTTGCAACTAGTGACGCATCCATTCTTATAATAATGCCCACCCTCTTTGATTTCCTTTCTGCTTAGCTCATCATATTTTTAGCTGCTTATAGTTTTCTGTTTTCCATATTTGGCATCTAACCTCTGAACCCTTGTTACATAACATATCCATTGATTTGTTGCCTTCAGAGCTTTTATCTTATTTTTAAGCTGACGATCATGTAATGCAGGTGAGGCGTGTCTATTACCCAGGCCTGCCAAGTCATCCAGAATATGAACTTGCAAAGAAACAAATGACTGGTTTTGGTGGTGTGGTTAGTTTTGAGGTCTGTATTTTTATTTCCTATCAAGATTGCATATTTGTCATGTTTGATTATAGAAGTGGGGGGGTGGGGGTATCTCTTTTTAAATGTTGATAGTTCTTCTACTTGCCAGGTTGATGGAGACTTATTGATCACTGCAAAATTTGTCGATGCATTAAAGATTCCATATATTGCCCCATCCTTTGGTGGATGTGAGAGCATTGTGGATCAACCAGCAATAATGTCTTATTGGTATGTATCTTTTCTATGTTGATGGGATTTGAATTTATTTGTTTTCCGAGGCCTTGTGTCGCACAAGAACAACTTTATGATAACTACTAGGAGTAGGAACGTATGAATTACTGGTCTAGTGTGTAAACATTTATAATTAATGAATTTTGCTCATTATGTGAACATACTATGTATAATCCACACAATTATAAACCATATCTGTGTTGCCGAATATCTCCAACTTATGCTGTTGCTATGTGGAATACCAAATGCTACAAATAGCTAATGCTAATACGTCCATTATCCCATTCTTTGGAACCAGGGACCTTTGCCAGGCAGATAGGGCTAAGTATGGAATCCTGGACAACTTGGTCCGGTTCAGTTTTGGAGTTGAAGACTTTGGAGATGTGAAGGCTGATGTCCTTCAGGCACTGGAGACTATATAGAACGTCTGACCTGCTGCGCCATTTTTTCTTTCAATTGCTTTTACTTTTATCACAAAAATATCGGTTAGTGAATGTCTGACCTTCAATAGCTGAGAAACAGACAATGTACTGATTGCTGTCGTTGAAGATTACCACCAATGCCTATAATATCAGTATCATCTTTATCAATTGCTTTATATGATGTATTGGCCTCTTCTGTGTATGTTGTTCCCTCGAGGGAGAATGACTTGAATAATTTGTTGTATTAGAAATCAGCTGTTTCCACTTTTTACCCAAAATAATTTTAGTTTTTTTGGCCTTTGGTGTTTATTATTTATATCCACTTACTAGTCCCATTTATTAATTTATAACCCAATGGCCAATGGACTGTAAAAGCGTAGGATTACAGAGTGTCACTGGACTCAGAGATGCTGAAGGCTTATAACATTGTCAAAACCACAAATGGATGGATTTCTCTGAATCTGAAATTGAATATTCCAGTCATGCATTTCATCACATCTTAACCAAATATACAGCAAGCTGCAGGTGAAGGCCATTATTGGATCAGAAATTTTATTATTTAATATCATCACTGAGCCTCTTGGCCGGATGAATTCTTTAATGCTATTATCATCATTAGCAGACCAAAAGAAGTCAGTGTCCTTTCCATACCTCCAAAAAGCCAAAGTCCTCCCACCACCACCACCTCCTCCAAACAATTCCGTAATAACTATTAGTATTCCTCTTTCTTTTATCCTTTCTCTTTTTTATTTCTCTTCTTTCATATCAGTAATACTATGAAAATGAAAGTACATATCAATCAAAATATCAATAAGCACCAAACCATTTCAATTTCGTGTCTATCCTGAAACGCAGAATGCAGTGCTTTTGTCTTCAAGCAGGCTAAAGATTCTTATACTCCCCCAAAAGCAAAATTCTTTCTATCTCCCACGTTTTTATATTCTTTCTCTTTCTCCGCAACCTCTGCATTTATAACATCAACCATAACAAAACTTGTCTTGTTGTATTAGATTTTTCACCGTACGCATCGATCTTTTCTTTCTTTTTTTTCCTCCTTTGTCCGGTAAATTCCTTCTGGGATTCCGTTCAAATTGTAATTTGTGTTGATGAAATTCGGGAAGGAGTTCAAAACCCATTTGGAGGAGACTCTTCCCGAATGGAGGGACAAGTACTTGTGTTACAAACTCTTGAAGAAGGTCCTCAAACACATCCCCAACTCATCCACTACAGCCGATTCAGCCGCCCTCAATCTGCCTCCTTCTGATGGGGATGATGTTGCTGCCCCTTTAACTGAGCTGCAGGACTGGTTTATCAAGATTCTAAATGACGAGCTTGAAAAGTTCAACGACTTTTACGTTGACAAAGAGGAAGAATTCATCATCCGTCTCCAGGTCTTTTCCCTTCTCAAGACATCATCATCTCCTTTTGTACTATTATTTTCTCGTTCTTATATCTGGTCTTTTATCAGTTTTACCTTTTTTTTTTTTTTTTTTTTTAATTTAATTGTTTGACTTTTTAAGCGCTTGAATGTGTTCTGTATTTTAGGTTATTTCTGTAACCTTTTCAAGATTTGATTTTCTTTTGCCTCTCTCTCTCTCTCTCACACACACACACACAAAAATATGCTCAGAATCTTCAAGATGAGGAATATGGAATATCACTGTAGCTTTGATACTGGAAACAGGATAGGTTTTGTGGGGATGGATTATTATTCTAAAAGTTGTCCTTTTGATATATGTCCTTTTTCATAAAGAGAAGGCATAACTGCGCATTTTTCCTTTTTTCGTTTTTATGTTTGCATTGGATTGGATAATGGGTAATTGTTGAATGTTGTTTCATTTTGCTTTTAACTGTTCCTTTCTCTTTGAATAGAATGGCATTAAGGGATACATAGAAATGCATCTTTTGCCTTTAGAAATAAAAAGATAGCAATTAGTGAAACTGCCTCACTGTGTGTTGTGATAAGCTAATTGTTAATTGGTGAAACAACAACAACAACAACAGGAGTTGAAGGAAAGGATTGAGAGGCTTAAGGACAAGGGCAGCAAAAAAGGGTTGCTAACATCAGAAACTGAATTCAGTGAAGAGATTATGGACATACGCAAGGACTTTGTTTCCATACATGGGGAAATGGTTCTTCTGAAAAACTACAGCTCCCTAAATTTTGCAGGTAAACTAGCTGATCAGTTGTGTTTTAGAGATTAGAGAATGATTGTTTTCTTTGAATTTTAATTTATATTATGTCCAGGTCTGATCAAGATTCTGAAGAAATATGACAAAAGAACAGGTGGATTGCTCCGTTTACCTTTTACTCAGCTTGCTCTCCATCAGCCTTTCTTCACGACTGAACCTCTCACGAGACTGGTCCGTGAATGTGAGGCAAATCTCGAGCTTCTTTTTCCCTTGAAAGCAGAAGTTATTGAATCTACTCCTGCTGTTCCTGTTCCAATTCCACATGATCAAATTGGAGAAACATCTCGTGATGTATTACCAAATATTTCTGCAGAGACAACATTGGCGGGTGAGGAAACTGTTGATATATACCGGAGCACTCTAGCAGCCATAAGAACTATACAAGGTCTAAAAAAGGCAAGCTCTACATATAATCCTCTGTCCTTTTCAGTACTGTTTGGGAACCAAGACACCGAAAATACAGGTGTTGTAACCGCAGAGAATTCTGCTGACTCTTTAGCCTCTTTGCCAATCCCAAATGAAGAGGAGGAGACATTTGATGATGAAGCTGCTCGTTCTCCCACATAGCTGCTGTAATCTTGTTATTGGTTCAGGAAGCTGAATGAGAGCCCTCTCTTTCTGTACGGCCGAGTGTGTACAATAATAGGTTTGTAATAACGTGCTAACCAAATGAAATGAGGTAAGATAGCTGTGTAGTGTTGGCACTAAATGTTCTTTGTTTCTTTCCTTTTTTTCCAGGATAAGAAGGTTTCTAGTAAAACCCTCTTAACAGGAGGACCATGAGTAAAATAGATTGTGAATAAAGATGGAAATTCTCATTGCTACCTTTAAAAAGAATAGGATTTATTGTATACAAATGAGGTGAGGCTGCAACCTTTTTATACAATTTCTACAAAAAGAATGACCCAAGTATATATACTTTTATATGAGGAATAGTAAGATGGGATGTTACATTTGCTGTAAAGAAATCAGCCTAAACACTCTTGTCTTCGTCATAGTAAAAAGGCAGTGGAACTGATTTAAAGGCCCTGTAATTCTCAACGTTGTTCAAGTGCTCGTTTTCCATTCTGGATAAAAAAAAAAAATTAAACAAGTATGAAATCACCATCAGTTTCTTCTATAGTGAATATTTCCTTAAGAGAATGAACTTTGGGTGCCATACAAAGGAATGGATCATACCTGAAGAAGTTCCATATCCCTCTGCGAAGGATTTCTAGGCAGGCTACAACTGCACCTAAGGCTCTCCTGTGGAGGAATGGCGTTTCTTGAAAATCAAGAACCAGTTGCATCCATACAAGCCTCAGAATCACATTGACCACCTGAACAAATTACAGCACATATATATATATATATATATCAGTTATGACAGTTCAGTTCTGTGCAAGAATGTAGATGCAAAAATGAGTATTTTTTATGCTTACCATGGCTACAAAGTAAACGGGCTTGCTTGCCAAAAGAAGCTTATCTCTGAGCCAAGGATTGTTTGAATTCTTACACAAGAGACCCCAATCTATAACAATGTCCCAGTAAGTGTTATAAACTGTGGTAACTCCAGAAGTAGCAGCAGCTAGGATTTTCCATGTCACCCTTCCTCCTACACTGGGATTTGCTCTCACGAGCTCATACTGTGTCCTCATTACAAGGGCAACAATTGTTGAGAAATACTTGAGGGCATTAAATCCCTGCTTAGTATCCTTTTCAGTGAACGCACGACGAAGGCTCTGCACAATCATGTTAGCAGCAAAGCAATCTTTAAATTTACAGGCACACCAAATGGAATAGAATAGAATAGAATAATAACAACAGCAGAAGAGATTGATTCACAGTCCAAAGTTGATTAATTGTTGTTTACCTGAGCAAAACGAGACCAGTATGGAAACACTGCTACAATTATATAAAAGATTTTATAAACATCAGTGTCTTGAAAAGTAGTTGATCTTTCTCTAAAATGGCCCCAACCGTAATAGCACACATAGAACTGTAATCCCCTCAAAGCTTGCACCTGCATTTGGAGAAACAGAAGCAATAATTAAGAAACAACTTGTTTGATCAACAATATTTCCACAGTTGTATATGTATTTGTAGTAATAAGCAAAAGGCACCAAACCTGACTGGTTAGCTGATCCGCCAAGAAAAAGTCTGCAAAAGTTACCTGCAACAATTACAAAGAAAATGATTGCAGGAAAGTGAATCCGAAGTAGAAATGTTTATCAGTAAAGTGATCACTAATTTTCAGTTGTCAAATCAAGTACCTTATAAAGAGGAGCCCAAATACAGTGCCATGCAGTTTGGATAAGAAAGAACCGACTTGACCGGTATATGATGTTGAAAGGACATAATAATATCAGAAGCAGAACCTGTAGTAGAAATCTTTTTTAAGTCCTTATCCTCTCATTCAAGATAAAATGGTTGCCTCCCATAATTATTCATTAATGTAAGTAAGCATGAGAAAGAGAGTTTGTGGACTTACAGCCACCAGGAATAATGGAACTAATTCAGTAACTATCTTGTACTTATTTGTTGTCGGGTCCATGTCCAAATCCAGGTTTGTTAGCACAGCTGCAAATGAAAGCAAAGAGAGACCAGAAGCAAGGAGCAGGACTTCTCTATAACCCAATTCTGTGCCTTGCTTGAACCCAAATATGAAGGGATAGTTAACTCGGATACGCCTCCAGAAGTAAATGTTTCCCGAGTACATAATCATATGTAGAATGATGTAAAGAAACACACTACAAAAGAACAAAAATGACATACACATTATTAAGAGTCTCAATAGATTTCATTACTCTCTGAAAGAAAAAAATTGGATTTTTAACTTCCAAATTCTATCCAATTCTGAAAACTTTGAAACATACCTATAAAGTGGAAATATGCTGTTCATATACAGGTTTCCACCACGAGTATTGTTCAGAAGATCGCGGGCATGAACAGAAATAATGATAGCACCTATCAGAGCAAGGGAGCACCCGGTGAAGAGACCTGCAATTTAAAGAAGTAGATTTTTTTTCTTTTTACTCTTAAGAAACACACGCAACCAATTTCAAGATAAAATATAGGTGAAAATTTGAATTAGATTAGTTAGTGACATACCTAGGAAAAATGTGATTCGATGCTTCTCTTTCTTTGCTCGTGGCCTTAAAAGTTTCATTCCAAGCCTGTGATTTCCATTGGAGAAGTGCTTTACGAACGTTGCTTCTACTCTTTCTGCTATTTTACTTACCTGATGAGATGAAATACAGATAAAACATAATCAGCAAATTTTTTTTTGCTAAGGTTAGGTGTACTAAATCATGACAGGGATCATCACATCAAGTTCAAACCTCATCAGAGCTTCCTAGGAAAGATTTGTCAACCATCTCTAAATATGCTTTTGATGCATTTCTTGAGGTGATCTGTTGAATGAATCCATGTAAATGAACATGTAATGAAAAGGGCTAAAGATTTTCTTTTTCTTTTTCTTTTTCTTTTAAGACTGAAAAGTTCTCATACCTTGTCATACTTCTTCATGATCTTTGAGAAAGCTAATTGATTCAAGAAACTGGAAAAAAATAGCAGCAATAATATATGGGTCAACCTCAAAGTTCTGGACTTTTATGATAAACTTGAGAACAACACAATGGAAAAACAAATGTGGTGTCTGATCGTTTCTATTCTACCTGTAGTTTTTGATAAGCCGAAGCTTTCGATGAAATTCAACCAAAGCCTGTTTCATTTTATCATCTGCTTTCCTTAGCTCCTCTTTGGTGAATTTCAAATCGGATGTGGAATTGAGGATATTTTTCAGAGTTGAGATAGGAGTTTCAGGTTCCATATTGATTCTTACATGATCCAAAACCTTCAATCCAGCAAGTTCAGATCTACCTTTTTGTTCATTTTCTGCTCTGGATTCGTCCATTGAAGTTTCTCTATCATTCATTTCTACTTCTTGAATCACATCCATACGTGACCTTCCTGCAAATTTAAACAGAAAGAAATGATAATTCAGCAGACTTTTTCCCCCACATTTTTCTGATCTTCAACCATGTACGGTAATCTTACCTTTATATCTTTCATTAGGAGGAAGAACAGCAACTGAATCTGAAGACAAAGGTCGGGTATTCTGTAAATGGGCAGCTTTAATGTCTACCTTATCCACTCTAATCCGAAGAGCAATGAGGGCATCCATCTGTTTACTGATTTCGTCGGCTTCGTTTTTTACCTCTTCCACCTTTGTCCTGTAAAACTGAACCACTTTGTTGAATTCATCGTCCAATCTCCTGAAAAATACCATCTCATGTTCTCCCCCTTGCTCCGACGCCTTGAGAAACATGGTCTGGTAATAATGGTGTCGTCCTCCTCCTTCTTCTTCAGAATTCTCGGTGGCGTCCTGCTCCTCCACCGCACTCACGAGTATTACTTCGTCCTCATTGTTGTTCTGATTTTTCCTGGGTGAATTTGAATTTACCAGGTTGTTGTACCGGTTCGTCAGTCCACTGAAGGCTCTGTACAGAGAGAGCTTTCTCTTCAATGGACTTCTCGGATTTGCTGCTGCAGCAAAGGAGGACGCATTCTTCCGCCGAAAGTTCAATATATCTTTCAATATTCTCTTAAGATTAGCGTAATCCATGTAAGCTTCCCGCCATTCTTGCACCATCTGGGAAGCAAATTCCTTTCCGAACTTCATCTTCAGCTAAGTCTAAACTCTCTAACCTCGCAAACAGCCCCTTTGTTCTCTTCAGATGTTTTTAGACAGAACCCTCCAAAAATCAAGCCTTGTTTCACTCCAATCTCTGTAATTCAGATTTGTATGCGGTGATTGTGGTGAATAAAGAAAAAGAAAAGAAAAGAAAAGAAAAACAGAAGAAGTCCAGCTAAAACATCATTTTCCCAACTCCAGTCTACAATTGAAGTTGAAGAAGAGAAGTATTTAAAAAATGTTTTGTTTAACTAGCAAGAACCCCAGCGTGTGTACCCACTACACCTTTACTTTATCACCCACTGGCGCTGACATAACTATTCGTGGGAGGGGTTTTTTATCAATTCCCTTTCACAAATCACAAATTAATAATAAAAAAGAAGCTGTCTTTTGAATAATTCACCATTTTTAGAGAAGAAAGAATGACTTTTAAATTAAGCCATACATATCCATAACCAAACATATGGTGATCTGAGATTTTTCATTTGAAGCAGTGAGACGCGTCTGGGATTGGGAAAGAGGTCCTCGCTTTCTGTTGACCTACTCCTCTATTCCGTCTTACCAGCCCACATCCACTAGCCAACTTTGGCTTGTGCTTGAATACGTGCGTACAAGTGCGTCTCTTTTATTTCTAGTTTGGTCTACTTTCCAGAAAGTACAGACATCATAAGCAGCATGATAATTATGTTTTTTTGGAAACCCTTCACATGATAATTTCATAGCCTTACTCTTTTGAATTAGTTACTGTCTCCAATCATTCCAGCTTTCCATTATTGCCAACTAGACCCAAAAAAAAAAAAAAAAAAAAAAAATCAAACAAATAATTCTTACGTTTTTGTCAAGTGTTAATCAATTTTTTTTTTTTTTTTTTGGTAAGTAGGTGTTAATCATTTTTTATGACTACGTAATGAGCACATATCAAAATTATTGAATTATTTGAAAAAAAAAATTAGGTTAAAATAACCGAGTCATACAATTATAAATAATTATACAATTTAGTACTATAAAAATAAATTTAAAATTACTAATTTGATTAAAAACTCCTAAATTTGAATTTGTATTCACTATTATACTAAATCAAAGATTGACTTTAGGGAAAAGGACTACTATTTTATTTTATAATTCTTGTATATAAAATTGATTGTACCAGAATTTCTAGATAGTGATAATGTGTGTATATAATATATGAAGAAATAATAAAACTAATTTTTTTTTTTTTAATAAGTGAAATATTCATTAAAATAAAAAAACAATACAAAAGTGAATGATTAAAATCATTCACGAAAATACAAAAGCATCAACCTAAAACTAGGTGGTGCAAACAAAGCACCAACTTAAAACTAAGTGGCGCAGGGAACAAACTCAACCTAAACAAATTAGGTGAGTCGGAAAAAATAAAAAATAAATACGGAAATACATAAAAAAGAAAAACAACAGATATTTTGTAATAAAACTATTGATTAGAAAAGTTCACCCCCCAACAAATTTAATACATGAAAATGATCTCATTTTTTATTAGAGGAAGAAAAAGAGAGAATTTTTGTTTAGTAATTTTTTATGGACCAAAAGTACATTTAACATATAAGTCCTTCCAAAGGTAAAATGGTACGAAAATCTAAATAAATTTTTTTTAAAAAAATAAATAGAGGAACAGAAACACATGCTTTGACCATTGAATTGACAAATTCATGCATTTTACTTCTTTTTCCTCATTAATTAAAAGTGATTCATTGCTTATAAAAAAAAATAAAAAATTAAAGTGATTCATTAAATGATAATGTTGATATTTCCACACCAAATAATGATTGCATAAACAGAAAAAATTGAAATAAAGTTGGTTGTTGCCCTTGTCTTATTTCATACTCCTTCGTTTTTCTTTTTTTTTTTTTTTTTTTTTACATTAAATATATATATATAATGCGAGACTGGGTCCTTTTGGAAAATTAAAATGAAAATTGTTAAGATGTTAATATCTACATAGTTTATACTTACACAAAAAAAAAAAAAAAAAAAATCTACATCTGATTAAAACAATACATATTTCTCTGCAATAATAATAAAGGTGAATCTGTACTGAAATTGAATAAAAATTCAGATAATAATGTGGAGGATGATGATTAAAATAATAGTAATAATACTAGTGGTGCTGTCTCCGGCGATCGTAGTAGTGCCCATGCAAATTGAACTGGTTTCTGGTACCCGCAAGTGCATTACTGAGGACATCAATCGCAATGCCTTGACCGTCGGCAAATACTCCGTCCTCAAACCTAACCAGATCAATCCTATTCCCGACGCTAACAAGATCAATGCCCAGGTGAGTGAGATCAGTGCTCCAATCATTCATTCATATTTATTACTCAATTATTTTCATTTCATTCGATTGATTTGATTTCAGTTGACTATTTTATTGGATCTAAATATTTTATAATTATTTATTATTATTCCGATGTGAATTTTTGGGTAAATATATTGGGGAGATTGATTTTTTCTTGTGGGCGGTGTTTGATTTGATGGTGATGGTTCCGACGGTTGAATGAGAGTATAGGTGACATCGCCCAGTGGAAAAAATTATCACTATTCAAATCGAGTGGAAACCGGTACGTTTGCATTTACATCAGAAGAGTCCGGTGATTACACGCTGTGTTTTTGGGCTCCGAAGCAAAATCCGGCGAAAATCCTGTCTATTGAGTTGGAATGGAGATCTGGTTTAGTGGCCAAAGAATGGCCGAGTGTTGCCAAGAAAAGCCAGATTCAAGTAAGCTAAGCGTTCTCTGAGCTCTGTCTCTTGTGGGTTTGGTTGTGTGGTTTTGAATAATGAGTAATAGTAGGGTAATGAGTGCAGGAAATAGAAGTTGAATTGAAGAAGCTTTTAGACAAGGCGTTGTCAATTTCTGAGGAGACGTCTTATCTTGGCCAAAGGTAATAATAGTATGGTTTGGTTTTTTTTTTTTTTTTTTTGGATGAAATACTTTTAAGGTACACTGTAACTTTGTAAGAAAGTGTTAATGGTAATGGTTAGGAAGGGAGGACGAAATGGAAGAGCTAAATTCATCGACAAATGCCAATATCGTGACCTTCATTTTTCTTTCCATCATGGTCTGTTCATCTGTGGCTACTCTCCAATTATGGTATCTAAAGGCATTTTTTGAAAGCAAGAAGCTCATCTAGTTTTTTTGACTTTTTCTTTCGCCACAAATACTTGACCCAGAAGAAGGCGTGAGAGAGAAATTTGGTAGCTGTCTCGGAAATTCTTCGACAAACTTTATAGCGGTAGAATTATTAGCCTCATTAAGACTGGGCAACGGCAACTGGTCTTGAAAGATCATATAAATTCGCTCGTCGAGGTTTGGCAGAGTTTCAAATGTGGTTTTTTTTTTTTTTTTTTTTTTGATAATTTCAAATGTGGTTTGTTTACTTTTGTCTTTGATCATTGGTTGATGGTTTGACTCTAACAGATCTTTCCATCTGCTATACTGTCGTGTTTTCCATTAATTCTATATATATCCTAGTGAGAATGTATCAAATTAAGTTAAAAAATATATTTATTTCTAAATAAAGAATATAAAATTTATTATTAAAATTTTATATTTTTATCAAAAGTTAAGTTAAAAAATATATTTATTTCTAAATAAAGAATATCAAAATTTTATTATTAAAATTTTATATTTTTATTTATTTTGTTATAATTATATAATTATTTATGTACAAAATATTCATTATATATTTTATTGAGTTCAAATTTTATGAATATATATATAACGTACATTTGTACTAACTATTAATATTATTAAATTAATGTGTAATATATTAGTTTAAAAGGAATGAGATTTAAAATTATATATAAACTTTAAAAAACTTGAAAAGAAAATGAAAATTTAAAAGAATAAATAATTATATGTAGTCATTGAATCAACTCAAAGAAGCATATCCAAAATCAACAAACAAATATAATTAATTATAATATAAACAATCAATTCAAATAATTTCATAACTTTTTTAACCATCATTTTTGAGAAATAATTTTTAAAAAAAAAAAAAAAAAGAAAATTGACATAAATTAATGTGTAAAAACAAGTGAAAAAAATTCAAATTAGAAACAATTTTTTATTAAAGGTAAATTTTTAAAAGTATAGAGATATATAATAAATTAATAAGTTAAAAATATTAATATAAAAAATAAAAGGAAAGAAGTTAAATAGTAAAGAAAAAAATTAATAGCTATTAGAAAAAATTGAACTCTTTTCAATTTTAAAAATAAGATGATTGGAAAATAAAAAAAATTAAAATAAAAGAAAATAGTTTAAAATAATATTAAAAAAATAAAAAATAAAGATAAAACATAGAAGTAAAAAGTTAAAGGAAAAAAATAATTAAGTATTAATTGAGAATTAAAAGACAAAAGAAAAGTCCTAAAAATTCAAATTAATTACATGGATAAAATTCAAAACTTGTAATCTTATATATAATAGATCAAGGCGTTATGTTATTATTCTGATCAGGTCACTTGGACTTGGCAGGTAGCAATGAGCTCACTTTTCATTTCTTTGAATGAATATCGTTCATGTGTTAAACTAACAAATCAGAATGCTAATTCTACAATTATTATTCATTTGCAGTATGTATGAACCCCATAACAACAACAACAACAAAAGAAGTAACAACATAGTATCCCAACTGCTTGGGATATATCTTTATTATGACATGATCAAAGTTGCAAAATCAACATAATCCAACACACACACACACAAGGTGTTCTTAAAGTCAAGACATATTATTCATCAGTGCATGATCATTTCCTATCACACCAAACAGAGGCCAGAAAACAAAACAAATTTTGAGAAAAACAACCCTAAAATCTTATTTAATAACTAAATAAGGATTGAATCCTCCTGTCTGCCTCCTGCTTAATCATCGTCAGAGTTCCTGCGGTTGTGGTGGTGGTGATGCTTATTCTTGTATTTCTTCTTCTCATCGTCATCCTCATCAGAGTCCTCATCTCCCTGCCAACACAAACATTATTGGATTTGATCAGGTCCAATAATATCCTTATGCTCAGCAGGTCATTTCTTTTGAATACAATAAACAATTATTCTCCATTTCTTCTCAAGATTCCATCAGGTTACAACAGCATGCTACGGAATTCAGTCCTTTCAATGAATACCACCTAGAACAGTCTAATCTAATATTTTTCCTTCTGAATATTTAAAGTGTTGATCAATCAATCCTTGGTTTCATCATAAAATAAAGCAATCTTGAAACCAAAGAAGCATTAAGAACTTTTTTTATGTTTTGATGCAGAGATGCAACATGGAAGAGAGATTCAGCAATGCCATTGTGTACTGTTACTTTGTTAGCATTGGTAATACAAAATATAGGCATATCAAAATTGATGGAACGATCACAGGGTATCTACTATCTAACTATGCACGAATAATTATGTTTCAGATCAATAATTTTCATCAAGAAAACAAACCAACTAATGTATATCCGCGCAATAACAGACTTCTATAAACACAATTAAGCTAAATATACAAAGATAATGAAGGCAGTTCTGGTAGCAGGGGGGACTCATCTATTGATCACCAAGCAAGTCAGAATGGAAAAAATTTCAACTTAACAAACACCTTTTGAGAGTGAAAATAAATAAAGAAGAAGAGTAGGAGTTCTTACATATTTCTTGCGTCCATATCCCTCATCCTCGTCATCACGTCTCTCATAGCTGGGCTTTTTGTAGTCCTCTTCCTCGGACCTGCCATAGCTGGGTCTCTCGTAGGATGAACCACCAAACCCTTCCCTCGGAGTTTCATAACTCTGATCCACAAAGCTTGGCTTCTCAGATTTTGCACTATAGCCATAAGCGCCTCCGCTTTCCTCCTCGCCATAGCTGGGCTTCCTTCCATAACCAGATCCATACTCCTCCGACTCAGATCTACGCCCGTAGCCAGATCCATACTCAGAACTGGGCTCCTCATATTCACTCTTCCTTCCAGACCCATATCCGGATGATTTCCTGCCATACTCAGAACTAGGCTCCTCATACTCACTCTTCCTACCGTATCCAGACTCCGGCGCCTCATACTCGCTCTTTCGCCCGTACCCAGATCCATATTCTGAACTGGGTTCCTCATACTCGCTCTTTCGCCCGTATCCGGATCCATATTCTGAACTGGGTTCCACATACTCACTCTTTCGCCCGTATCCGGAACTTGGCTTTTGATATCCAGATCCATATTCCGAGCTGGGCCTCTCGTACTCTGTTCGTCCACCATATTCCGAAGTAGGATTCTCATAGCCAGATCCATACTCCGACTTCCGGCCATAACCAGATCCAGCCCCTTCTCCTCTGCCGTACTCGCTTTCACCTCCATATCCACCGCTGGGACGGTTCATCCCAGGCTGGAACCCGTAATTGGGGCTAGGCTTCTCGTAGCCATGCCCTCCTTCCTCCGATGGGGCTTCGTAGGAAGGTCGAGATGCTGGCCTTGGTTTGGGTCGGACATAGCTCTTGTACTCGTTGTCGAGTGCGTCGCTGGAGTAGGCAGAGGGCTCAGCATAGGAAGTGTACTGAGGGCGATCGTAATCAAAATCTTCAGAGACTGATGAGGTGTTGGGATAGCAGGTCTCCTCAGAGGGTGGAAGTGGACGTCCGTAGGTCAAATTGATATCGTATCCTCCGCCGTATGGGGTGGGATCGTACTCATCAAAGTCATCGACGTCGTCGTCTCCTCCGGCAACGTGACCTCTGGAGAAGTAAGACATTGTGGGATTGTAGATCGAGCTTTTCCTGGGGATTGTTTACTTTCTTTCTTTTTGTGATTGATAACGAATTGGCAAGTAAGTAGTAGTACTACTTATATTCCTTTCGATTCTGTTGTCGATTGGGTAGAAAAACTTATAAATGGTGCGGCGTCGTTTAACGGTAAATGATGCTTGTCCGTTTGCATGAAAATGCCCTCAGATCTATCTAAAATAACGTTGCTGCATCCTGTCTCCGTGGGACACGTCAGGCACCGACCTTTTACTGAATTATGAATACGCGGACGGCTTTTTATTACTATTGCAATATATAAAATTAAAAAGAAAATTATTTACCAAAAAAAAAAATAAAAAAAATTAAAAAGAAAATTAACAAAAGTATTAAGAAGAGAGAAATTATGAAAATGCTTGAAATTAGGAAGATCCATCCTTTACCTCAGCTGACCGACTGGGACCAGTAGTTATCTCAAGCTTCATCTCTGATTCTGGTTTTACATAGAAAGGAGCGAAATCAAGATTCCCACAGAATCGTAGTTGGCGTTTACTCTCTCCACACTCTAATAATTGATTCTTCCTTTGCGTTTTTGCCTCGACAACTTCCATTTCAATTGATTCCATCGCCTTTCCGATAGAGGGTTTCTGTAATAAATTCCAAGGAACTCGAACTGACTCTTGCCCAAAGCGATAAGAGAAAGAGAGGAAGAGTGAGAGTTATAACGCCTGTAGCAGTAGAAATGGGAACTGTGGTACTATCCGTGGCACAAGACGGCAGTGGAGATTTCAAGACGGTGCAGGAAGCCATAGACGCTGTTCCTCTTTGTAATACTCGTCGAACTGTGATTCGGGTGGCTCCTGGAATATACAAACAGCCCGTGTACGTGCCTAAGACCAAGAACTTTATTACCCTCGCTGGCTTGTATCCTGAAGATACTGTGCTCACCTGGAATAATACTGCCTCCAAAATCGAGCATCATCAGGTATCCCTTACTTCTACCTCTACCAGGCTTTGCTCCTCTCTTGAAGAGTTAATGGTTAATACTATGGTTTTTTTTTTTTTTTTTTTTTTTTAAGGCATCACGAGTTATTGGAACGGGTACCTTTGGATGTGGAAGTACTATTGTGGAAGGAGAGGATTTCGTGGCTGAGAATATCACTTTTGAGAATTCTGCCCCGGAAGTATGAGTCATTTCTGATTTTTATCTTTCTGTCTTTTGATTGCTGCTCCTTTTTTTTTTGGCTCCAATTCTCTCCTTTCTAATAACTCGAGCTCCGTTCTGTTGATGGACTTATTGATCCTGTATTTACTGAATATAATGGGTTGATTGGTTCTGCAGTGGAATGCTGTGTGAATCTTTCCTTTTTGTTTTGAATTCTCTGTGGACATATTCCGAGAAATAAATGAACAATGACTAAATAACACCAAATAATAAGGCACAGAAAGGTTGGGCCTATTTTGTATCTCATTGTTTAGAATTGGTTACCAGTTATTAGCTTTCTGTGAATTTCCTATTTTTCTGTTTCTTTGTAGGGTTCAGGTCAAGCTGTAGCAATTCGAGTGACGGCTGATCGCTGTGCATTTTATAACTGTCGATTCCTAGGATGGCAGGTAGAAATATACTTGCTTAGAATTGCATTTGGATTCCTGGTTGCTGAAATGAAGCTAACTATTGGTATCTTGAATTAAACTACTCCCTAAAAGTGGCATTATATAACTGGTTTTTCCATTCAATTTTTTTTTTTTTTTAAAATATTTTAACATTACAAGTGTATGCAGGATACATTGTATTTGCACTATGGAAAACAATATTTGAAAGATTGCTATATTGAAGGAAGTGTGGACTTCATTTTTGGGAACAGCACAGCTCTTTTAGAGCATTGCCATATTCACTGCAAATCACCTGGATTCATAACTGCTCAAAGCCGAAAATCTTCTCAAGAGAACACTGGCTACGTATTCTTGAGGTACACTATTTTATCTGGCATTTTAACTGTATGAACTACTAGAAAGCCTTGTTTAGTTTGTGGAACGCTTTTTACATCTTTGATATTTGATATTCCATATTACTTGGTACTTGATGGAATTCTGTCAATTTGGCCTGCATATCAGTGTTCTTTGAGGTTCAATATGTGGTAGAGCTGATTTGATGCCAATATGTATATATTTATATCTATAATCATAGCACATAATGAAAGAATGGAAAAACATAGTGTTTCAGGGGAAGTGGTTGCTTTTTTAGAAGGAAAAGATGACATGCATCAATTTCAATAACTGGGATTCATGTCCCTTGCCAATATATTACCAATTATTTTGTCATGATAGCCAAGATGGTACAAATACTCTTGAAAGCATGAGCTCTCCGTAGCTTGTATGAGGAGAGCTTGTTTTCTTATCTGGGTTTTGTTTTACCTTTGAGAGACTGGTAAGAATCAAATTCTGATACAATGAGTGTTAAATAATTCTACTGTTCCTTGTTGAAAGTCTGAATCCAATCTCAAGTTGCTTTTATCTTTCCATAGTTAAAATTCCTTGTTTACTTTTGGCTGCAGGTTTAATTTTGCTTCTAAATTTGTCAAATAGGTTTTCATATGTAATTCTTTGTGTATGTTGGTACCCAATGTAGATGTGTGATTACTGGCAATGGTGGGACGTCATATATGTATCTTGGAAGACCCTGGGGACCTTTTGGGAGGGTTGTCTTCGCGTACACATATATGGATGCCTGCATTAGACATATTGGATGGAATAACTGGGGCAAAGCTGAAAATGAGAGAAGTGCTTGCTTCTATGAGTACAGGTATTCTTTTCCATGCTAAAACAGCAAAGGGTGATTAAAAAGGGGGAAAAAAATTTGATTACTGCAGTAGCTAATACACCCTGTAAAATTGATAAAAAGAACCATTCCCTATTGCTCTGGCTGAGGTGCATGCAAGCTATCTGGCAAAGCAATATACTGAATGTTGTGTTAGAATCTTTAGCTTCTCTGTGTGATTTCCTTAAAACTGACATATGACTAATTACTATGCCTCTCCTTCGCCTCTATATTTGTTGATGGGAGGCAATTGGGCTTTCATATTTCTAAAAATTACCATGGTAAAAAATTTAAACACTAACCTTTGGAAATGCTGCCAAGATGAGATCTTTGCTAACACTCACTCTGTTTGATGAATTTTTTCAGGTGTTTTGGACCTGGTAGTTGCCCCTCCAAACGGGTGACCTGGGCAAGAGAACTGGTGGATGAAGAAGCTGACCAGTTTCTATCACATAACTTCATTGACCCTGATCCAGAAAGATCTTGGTTGGCTCAAAGAATGGCTCTAAAAGTTCCGTATTCAGTCTAATGATGAATGAGTAAGAAGTTGGTATTGGTTTGGATCAGCCAAATAGAAGTTGTTAAAGAAAGGGCTATATTGTACTAGTAGCTTTGAGGAGAAGATCGTTGCTTGCCAGGGTATCCCACATTCGATGAAATAAATACCTTAATTGGGTTGCTGTTCCACTGTAGCTGACTACAAGAAATTTGTTTTTCTCCTGCCATAATCTATCTAATATACATATACAGCATATAAAAGCGTGTTCTCTTTCTTCTTCTTCTGATTTTTTTTTTTTTTATTTTTTATTCTTTTTAATAATAAAATTATAAGTTGGTGTAAATATTTTACTTATTAGTTTTTGTTATATCTATTATTTTAGTTATTTTTATTAAGAAAATAATAGAAACTATTATTAATAATAAAAGCATATAAAGAAGAGAATTTCAAACCATTACTAATCTACTGCCATACAGTTAGATAACAGATTAGCGCCAAATTCCATTTAAAAAAAAAAAAAAAAAAAAAAAAAAAGTTGTCATTCACGCTATCTATCGCTCTTAGAATCTCTCCCTCCCGACATCTCTTTCCCTCTTTCCCCCAACTCTAATAAAATCCTTCCCACTGTTGCACATCCTTGAGATCATCCTGCGAAAATGAGTGATGTACTGGTGGTTCCTTCTTCCTGCAACAGGCCTTTACTGTGCAAAGGCTTTAAACTCGGCTGCGGTGAATGGATGCAGAAGGTGGTCGTTACAAATTGGCATTGCCGAACGCGGTGGACATCTGAAAATAATCTAAAGCCGATGATAGGAAATATGGTGAATCCTCCTCCTACTTATACTTTCAGAATGTCAACTGATCTACCACTATACGAAGTTCCTTGGGTAATGCTAATTTCCTTCACACTCTGTTCATCTTAGTTATCTTCTTTCCTGTAAGGTATCTCAAAGAGATCTAATTAGTTATGGTTTAAGGAGATATATATGTATATTGAAGTTTGATTATCTTAATTCTGCGAAATGCAACAGGTTTCGTTCGACAATATTTGTAGGATAAACCTAGAGTTTTCAAATCCATGTTTTCCGAGAAACAGATAATCCAGCAACCGAATGAGGTAACTATCTAGTACCAAAATCACGAGTGTAATTTTTGAATGGGATGTAAATTAGCTGTATTATTCATTATTTAGGGCATATTCATCTCAAGTCTCATATGAAAAATTGATATTAATTAGATATGTATCAAAGCAACTTTGGTGACCTATACAAGTTTAATACTAACCATGGAGACTAGAGCTATATATAGCCCATAATTAAGGGAAAATCCAAATGAGATTAGAATGTTTGATCCTAGTAGTTTATAGTATTGCATAACGAAAATAAGACAAACCTTGCTTAGTTGGTACTTGGTACATAAAAGGAAAATATTTGGATTTTTTCCCCTGTTACTGTAGTGGGAGGGGAGTATGGTACTTTGCAAATCAATGGATGTGTAAGGGAATAATTTATGTTCCTTTACTTGTACTTGTCATACTACTGTATTACCAGCATCTATTTATGTCTCCATATAATTGTTGACTATGATCAGTGCCACAGAGGAAGAATGGAGGATCCATATGCCGCCTAGAGTTTGCACTCCAAACTGTCCGGCCAGTAGTTGATATGAGGTTAAGGTGCAAGTCTCAAGGACTTGACTATCCACCTGAGCTTCCTCTTAATATTACAAGAGTTATTGAGCTTGATACAGTAAGTAAATTGGAGAGGAAATTACTCTACTTTTCTACGTTTTGGTTGTGCTTCAGTTGAGATATGCAGATCATATGGAACCTTGATGAGCTTATAGACGCATCTCATATTTTTCCTTAGTGTAAAGGGAGTTATTTACCCTCTTAGACGGGGACCAAAAAGCAGGCTTATAGGTAAAACGCAGATGAAGAATTTGCAGAGGAGGTAAGTTCCTATTCCTAATCTCCTTTTACTGAAGATTTTGTTTCTGATTCTGAAAGATAGTCAAGGGAAATTGTTGGGAGAGTTAATAACAGCTTGCAGAGAAAAAATTTTTATGGAAGAAAAATAAAATATATATGGAGATGCGGGGGATCGAACCCCGTGCCTCTCGCATGCAAAGCGAGCGCTCTACCATTTGAGCTACATCCCCATGTTGTTTTAAAATTAAAAATAATAAAAATTTATTTTAAAGATGTGTATTTATATTTTTCTCTTGCTTGTATATATAATTTAATTAATTACAATATACGTATTAAATTTATTAATTATTTAAAATTTATAAAAAAAATAGATATATTAAAAAATTGAGGAAAAAAAAATCATATTTTTGCTGTAAAAAAGATAATAACAGATGGCCCTTTTTGATTAATTTTTTTAATACTTTGACTTCCAACATAAAATCACAATTTGATGATAATGATCAAAGAAAACAAAGCCTATTTTACATTAACACTTACAATATATGAACAGGTTTGCTAGCTACCAAATAACTAGCAAGTCGCTTAACAAACAAAAAGAAAAAGGAAAGGATCAAATTGTCAATCAGTGACCACAACAATACAGCATTCCTAAAAGAGAATTTGCGAGTAAAATCGCCTGTTAGTCTCTCCCTTACTATTAGTAGTACAGCGATTCATCGGTGGCTCAGTCTGACTCTGTCTTGTCTTTCCCCTCTCCGGCCTGTCTTCCAAAGGTAATGTTACTGTTAAAGTTTCCACTTCTTTTCTTTTATATATATATAGTATACTTGTGTGCCTTGCCTGCTATCTCAGGCTGTTGGTTTTCTTTTGGTATATTGGAGGAATTAATCTCAATTCTTGTCGATTCTATTGACACAAGTAGAGTGTAATATGTTAATCCTTGGCGTTTGCTGCGCCATTTCTTGTTCTTATTTATACTCTAAGAAGGGCGTCTTTTTTCCCCCTCTTTTTCACGACGAGACAGGTTTTATTTTTTTATTTATTTATTTATTTTAAAAAGGTTCAATCTTTAGAATAGCGAATGATCCTGGAGGACCTGGACCCAGGTTTTCGTAATCCATTCTTCACGTTTACACTTTCGAAGTTGCTTCTGTTCTATATGATATGATGGGAAGAACTTGAATTACTATATGGTATAAATCATAAAGAAGAGATCCTGTTATTAGATTGGTCATTTTCTTGAACACATTAGATTAAATTTTAGCAAGGTTCTGGCTTATGTTTACAATTAGTTGGGTTTTTCTTGACTGTTTGTCTTTTCAGTTTCTAGCAATTCGCTTGATCTTTCTCCCATTATCCCTTGTACTTAAGCATTGAGGGGTTTTTTTTTTTTTTTTTTTGCCTTTTTCTAATGACATTTCAGATTCTATTTCATAGCATGAATTAGTCAAAAACAATGAGTTTGAAGTGTAATATTTTTGCTTTTTTACTCATGGTGGGTCACCTTGTTTTTGGACTCTGACCCCATTGTCTTAATTTAGCTGCTTACCAATAAAAACCTCTCCCTGAGACACAGTTAACCCCCACAGCATGCAGAACACTGCAAAATATTCTTACTTCTGCCAATGAAATATAGCGTCTGTAATCTTTTAGTGATACTTTCTAGTGTGCCACCTTACCATGTTTCTGAACCAACATGTTTTGTGATGACTTATAGGAATCATGAAACGGAAGCAAAGGAAAATAACAGATATGAATTTTGATGTGTTAATACATGTCATGTTTCACCTGTCCAAGTCATCCAGTGGAGCAAAAAACCTCTTGAGGACATCAGCTGTGTAAGAATTTACTTTATCAAATCAGTGGCATCTTGCCATTGGTTTCCCACTTTCTTTTGTATTACAAGAGGTATTCTGCTGAACCACCAACACCAAGTAATAATCTAAGGTTTTGAAACAATGACAAACTTTAAAGAGGACCTCAATAACACCTCAAACTGAATAATTCAAAATTTTGAGCTTCATAAGATGAAATTTGAACACATAAGCAAGCTATTCTACGGTATGTACTGCCTTTCTGGACTATTTCCTATAGCCTCGTTACTAGAAGAGGTTACAGGTGCTCTAATTACTCTGAAATTGATTATGCCAAAGACTTTCTTGTGGCAGGGGTTTCGAAATTTTACCCTATCATTGTGACCATTTTATGTAACTAAATTATCTTATTGCAGTAACTTTGTTGCAGTTGCAGGATTTTTAAAGAACTTGCTGAGGATCCCATGATATTGGAAGCTGTAACTTTCAACGATGTTCAGCTTTCTGAGATTCACGAATCATTTTGGAAATGCAATGGGTTGTTATTTAGGTGCATACGAGCTGGGAATCGAAGTGCTTTCTCCACAGCATTTAATGTATGATTTTGACAATTTGACAAGTATCCTCCTCCAGGTCAATTGCACACTTGCACACATGGGCACTTGAGTTTACTTTTCACAATTAGTCTTCAATATGAATGGTATCTTGGCTTGCTTTATATCCTGTACATGTGCAGCACTTGGAAGCATTAGGTGCTGTTTCTAAAACCATTCATCGCAAGTTCCGCTTGGCTGCAATGGTAAAGTATTATTACCACTTTCATTCTTCATTGATAAGTTTCTGCTTGTTCAAGTTTCCCATCACTATTTGTTATTTTTCTTATTTCCGTTTGCAGAGTCTTAGGATATCATATATGGAGGTTCAAATTGTAAATACAAGAGCAAGGCGGAGGGCTTTTATTCAAGCATTTGATGTTAGTAGTTTAATCTACAAATCTTGCTTATTGTCGCACTTAGATTACAGATTTTCTAGCAATGGTATGATTAGACTTGTTTTGCTTGCAGGAGTTGTGCAGTGTTCATGACTCTGCTGAGAATTGTTTCACAAAAGCTTTGGCATTTGCATCAGAATTGACAGAGGCCATAAGATCTGCTTGTGCTTGATATGCAGCTTAAGATCAGCTTCTATTTTGCTGCACCAGTTGATGATTTGCTTTGATAGACTCGTGTATTGTGGGATTCATTTCCCATTATACAAAAGGTCATCCTTGCCTGTTGCTGGTACATAAAACCTTTTAACTTAGAGAGTCAATCTAGTTTTAGGTGGTTATGGAATAGAAGATGCAACTCTGACTAACAGGTGTTCTTAAAACTGGCTGGAATATTTTCCTTGAACTAATCTGTTGATGACTGATCTATTAGTATTTTTGTTAAAGCTTTTTTGTAAGCATAGGCTGCTTTTTCTGAATATAGCCTTGTTGGGTTCTTTTACGTGCATAGCCTGTTGTTGGGAACGGTGTACGTACATAAATAGGTAATTTATTAGTCCCAGAAACGAAACCAAAAAAAATTCTCCATTGCTTCATCAAATTACAGTTCCGTTCAGCAACAACCCAATACATTTTCAAAGACACAAACACCAGAAGAAGAAGAAGAAGAAGAAGAAAAAAAGAAAGAAAAAAAAAAAAAAAGGAAAAAAAAAAAAAAAAAAAAAAAAAAATGATAACCACAATGTTCTTATCCAGCGAAATACCAATTGAATGCAAAATGGTCGGACAAGACATATCACCCCGGAAACTGCATCTTGGTTATTTGGATAGTTTGAAGTACAAGATCAATATGATAAGAATAGCAAGGGTTATGATTACACCACAAATAATGCACTTGTTTCTGCTCATCCTCCTTGATATTGCAGTCACAATTTTCTTGCTCCTGCTTATGTTGTCATCCACACCGTAAAGCTGATAAGAGAAAAAAGAATTTATCAAATTGATTGATTTCAACAATCTACTCCATCCTTTATTTTGAGTCATATACAGTTGAAGTTCATCAACAATGTTAATTTGAAACAGAAAAAGACCAATTGAGGAGTACCATCTCATTAGTGTGTAGAAGAGATTGTCGCTGTTGATGCAGATCTTGAAGAAGTGAAACACCCAGATCTTCTGTTTCAAGCATTGTCTTTCTGCTTTCTCTTATCCTGTCACTGGACCTGTCTAACCTTTCAGTTGATGTTAACAGTCTTGTCCTTTGGTCTGCTGAAACCTATAAAATTTCAGGGCCAATGTCTCACTGATCAGTAACTTACAGAGGCATTGGCTTTTGTGGTGATCAATTTCTCTTTAACTAAATGCAATCTCCTAGCAAATACACTGAGGATATTGTTCATCCCTTCTTTTCTAAAATAAGCTTCAGCACAAGACAAGACAGTTTGCGATACTCAAGTCACACTTTTCATTGCATGGTCAGGGACTCACTCCCTACCAGCCAAAAAATAAATAAATAAGAAAAATAGGAAAAAAGAAAAGAGGAAAAATCGATGATTGATAAGCTCTCAGATTCTCTTTTATGATAAAAAAGCATTGTTTCTTTTCAACCAAAAACTGTTAAATTAATAGGGACTCGTATAAACTAAGCTTACTGTTAATGTATCGGCCATCCCAGACTCTAACAGCTCATCCCGTGCAGCCTGATTTAAGTTAGAAGAGGCAATCCGTTTGATTTCACTTTTCAAATTGTTAAGGTCAGATTTGTATTCCCTTAGTTTTGCAAGTAGCACTGCCTTAACATTTGGCTGCAAGCTTCGGGCTTCAAGATCCATTTTGCGTATCTAAATATGGTTAACTCAAGTCAGGGAAAACACCACAAGCAGTCAAAAGCAAATGACAATTATTTCAGATAAACAAAATGATAAGTACCAAAGATTCAGCTTCGTCCACACCAACATTTGTTTCAGAAATCTTCTGCTTTTTTTGCTCTACAGCCAAAAAATTATGAACTTATGATCATCCTCAAATGTTAGTGCCAATATAGGCAGACAAAGCAAGATATAGTTACACCATCCACATGGACAAGCTATATAATGCATTATTATTAAAAGGTCAGTACTCAGCAAGTGCCTAAAAAACAAGATGTAATGTTTAAAGTCACAATGATAAAAAAAAAAAGTAAAGTAAATTAAATAAAAATACATCCACACATATGCCATGAGAACGCCTTTTAAGAACTAATATCAAATTCCAAAATTCAAAACTCTGAAAGATAACTATGCATCAAGAGGTGTAGGGGGAAATGATCACCCAGAATACGCCCAATAAACACATCTGGAATTATGACGAGGAGTGTGACTTCAAAACAGATTTTTTTTAAAAAAAAAAAAAAGGAGCAAATTAAAGGTAGGGTTCAGCAGACCTCCATCAAGAAGATTTGCTGAGGTGCACTTCTTAGTTAAATTCGCCGACAACTCGCAGTATTGCCGTTCATATCTTTCGAATGCCTCGCTCATCGTTCAGAAGCCCTCGTAGTCCTTTGATTTCGCACAAAATATATCTCTGTCATCGAAGAATTGAAGAAAAATATATCAATTTAAATAATTATCCTAATCCTACAACAGAAACAAACCGCCTTTTCTTTCTCTCCAAGAAAATTCACGGATTCTACAATTCAGAGACGGCTACCTGAAATGATCCCTGTGTGTCGCTGGACGCTAGAAGATACCCGAGACTTCGCCGGCTCCCGCACTCAAATACTTATTGCTTATTTTATTTTAGACAGAAAATTGGGAAAGGCAGGAACATTCACAGGCACAAAGAGAATTGAACTTGACGTGACAAAATACCTTTTTAAAGGAAAACTTTTTTTTTTTTTTTTTTTTTCCTTCTTCAAATTATTCTAAATTATATATATACATTTTAAAGGATAGTACATATATTAAATAGAACACAACCAACATATAACAAATTAAGAACAAAATTGAGAATTTAAAAAAAAAAAAAAAGAAAAAAGAAAAGAAACGAAATGATAACCATGCAAATGCTATGGATTAATTTTATCAAATTTCCTTCATAAAATTAAAATCATTAAAATCTAATATTTGAGTTAAAAATGTTTATTTATGCTGATATTAAAATTGTGTCATGTTTTCAAAATAATTTTCTAAATACTCATAATTAAAGGCATAAACCTTAACTCTAAACTTTGACCCATAGAAGTTCCCCCCTCCACAAAAGAAGCCATTCATTTAAGAAAGACAGCGATAACTCAGCATTAGAAAGGAGGAGGCTCCCACTCTTCAAAAGCAATGCCCCTGAATTACCTGCTGTCTTTATATCCCAAAGAAGAAGCATTCAAGAAGGATCTCTCAAGAAAAACCATGGTGAGTGTCCATGGTAACCCTACAAATTCCTTGCTTTTGAGACTTTAAAAAAATGATATTGTTGTTGTTACATTGAAACCTAACAAATGACTTATAACTTTTGTACAAAATGGAAGAGCGAAAATAAATTTTATTATAGCTAAGGTAAATATTTTGGAGGCACCAGACAAAAACGAAACAAAAATTGATGAGTTAATTCCTCGTCTTATACCTTTGTTGGAGCTTAAGGCGCCATATTCCTTTCATGTCTACTCGTAAAAGTTGTAAAAACCACGCTGTCCATCCATGAAATCCTTCTTTAGTTTTACAATCTTTGACCTGGCTCACTTCTCAGCTGTAAAATCATCATCCCCACTTCGGGGTAAAACAACAGATGCCCATTGCTTTTATGAACTTTTTCACAGCAAGATGAATTAGTTCGGATCCTGTCTTCATGCTGCTGTTTCACTAGTTGGAATCAAAATGCTTCCATCTTGACTAGGACTATCACCACTTGCTTGCTGCTTTTGCAACTGGTCCAATTCATCACTAGAAAAAACTTCTGACTGCAAAGAAGGGGCAATATTTTTCACATTCAACCAAGTTAGCTGCCAAAAGCTATCCCCTCTTACTGCATCCACTGGAACAAGAATTCCACTTGATTTCATGACAAGTAGGGTATTCTTCAAGAGCTCGGGGACTAATTCATGCATCTTTTCACTGCGTTTACCTCTGAATTTCACCTTCATACACCGTTCCATACAACTAAGAACACCCAACCATAGTTTGCTGAAGGTCGCCAAATGAGAGATATCCTGCAGTGATTGAAGAAAAACTTTGGACAAGAGCTTCAAGGAAAGAACTAGAGTCCCTTCCATGTTACGGTAATCCTTGGGTGAATGCTGCTGTGTAATTTCAAACAAATCATCATGTAATGTAAAGATTACTTGATCAAAACATTGCGACCACAGCTCATTCGGAATGCACATCACCTCAACTCCTATTAAGCACCTCTGTAAGATCAAAATAGCATGATTTCTTGCCTCTTCTCTTTGGTCCACACAGACTTTCCTCACTCCCTGAACCAGTCTCAGCCACATCTCCCAAATGTCCTGTGCCATCTTCAGACTGGCCTCCTCTGCTACAGCTTCCTTGGTTTTGTGAAACCATCTTAGTAAACAGTCAAGTGAACCAGCCATGAGATCCAAAGACTTTATTGATCGGTCAATGCTTCCAACACGTGACTCAGCAAACTGCCTGGCTGCATTGACACAAAGCACATAATTTGCAGGCAGAAGGTGGATCCCATCAGTCATTATGAATGACAATGTCTCAAATCCTGCTTCCGATGCTTCTGGATGTCGAGCAGTGATTGAAAGCAGTGATATGATTGTGCGCCAGCCCATTAGAGATCTTATTTGGATTGCGTTGGCCTTTACAAGGTGCATAACTTCCTGTGTAATCTGTTCACAATATGCATCAGCAACCCGTGCATCAAGTTTCAATATTAGTTGCAAAGACTTGAGAAGCTCATCAGTCAAGTTTTCCTTATAAGGAAGCAATCGCTGGCATATACGAAGCAGGCCAAAAACAGCCTTCTCTACCAGAGCACAAGGCATTACAGTTGACCTCACAACATTGGCTATGTGCTCATAAACATCTTGCCACAAGAGCATGATCCTATCTCGGTTGTTTAGCGTGATAGCAATCAACAACTCTAGACAGAAAACTGCACTCACTTCATCTTCCAGAGAATTATTTACCTTACGAGGCCGTGCAGCAGCCAAAAGAAGTGCCTGAACAAGCTGCATTAGGGACTCAGCTTGCAGAAATTTACTCTCTGCAAAGATACCATCCAAATGGCAATCTTGAATTGTCTGAAGGGTCCGCTGACGAGCAGCAACCTGTTCTTCAGTTGGTTGTGGTGCAGGTTCTTCAGTATCAAGGTATAACAGTTGACTAAATCGACCCATAAGGCCAGAAGATTTTCTGGCAGGGGGCATAGATACAGTAGCTGATGATGGGGAACTTGCAGGAGGTCTAACAAGGTGTGTATCAGGTGAAGTTTCTAACTCATCAGCAGCATCAGTAGCAAGTCGAGCAGGAAGAAGTCCCATCTTGTTCAAACTTAAAATACAATCCACAATATTTTTCCAACCTGAGCGAATGTGATCACCATACCTGTTTGCTATGGTGAAGACAGCTGTGGTTGCTAGCCTAGCTTTAGTATCATCTCCAAAAGATAGAATAAATTCTTCATCAACAAAGTGGGGGAGCAACAAGTTTGTAAATTTACAAAGTGAAACAACCAGATCATCCAAGCCATCAATAAGGTTGTAGGAGGCAGCTATCTTAGCAACAGCAAAGAATCCATCAATACAAGTCTGCAAAACCTCATCCTGATCAACATGGTCAAAAACCACAGAGATGGCAGCTATAGTGGGGCCTGACAAAATAGCAAACATTTCATAATCGAGGTGTGGAAGAGAGTCACAGAAAATGTATGCAGCAGATTGCTTAGATCTGTGCACCAGGCCCATCCAGTGGCTCCGCATCATCACTGCAGCTCCAGTAGATTGCTCAGGAACCATCCGTATTTCATTCTCACAGATTGAGTGATAAAGCTCTGATAAGAATTCTCGAGGTAGATCATTTCCTCCATTTATTCGTCGATTGTTTCGGATGAAATCCTCTTCAGTCATCTTCTTCTTCACCTGTGAATTGTGTTGATCTGTGTTGAGCATTATTAAAGAATATGACAACACAAGTGCAGCATCTTTGTTAGCCAGAATATCGGTTGATTGCTCAAAATATCTCTCTGCAAATGCCTCTAAGACTCTATGTATCTTCTGAGATTCTCCTGGCAATCTGAAAGTTTCCAAAAAGATGCGCAATGCAATGTCTAGGTTCATAGCGCGAAAATCAAATGTCTTGGAAAATTCATGAAGAACTTGAATGCAAAATTCATCATGGCTTCCAAGAAAATCCCCTACAAGATTCTTATCTAAACCAGTTGTATACCGGAAGAAACATGCTACACTTTGAGGGTCAGTCTTATCTGGCAACAAATGAACACCTTGAAGAAATTCCATACCCTTCTTTGGGTCCCTGTTGAAGTGATCAACTCCAATTATCAATTTCCTCTTAATTTTCTTCATCTTGTGGACAAATGGGACCCAGTTACCAGGGTCATTATAGTTTTCACACTTGGCTGTCCAAAATGGCTCATATTCCTGCAGATCTAACAAAAACCGTTCTGGAGTTGACAATTCATGGCCTATTCTCTCGGCCATACCCTGAATCATGGCAATCAAACCATCCAGAGCAAGTGTATTCATTGCAGACAAAGGGGTGTTTACAGGGAAGGCACTTTTGGACAGCATGTTGATAAGGTCTTCAAGCACATTAGAGCAGGATATGTCACAATCAAAATTGGCATACATCTCAGACATAAAGAAATGTTGCCTACAAAAGTCAACAAGAGCCTCCATGGCAACCTCCTGCTGCTGGTAGGAAGACCCATGCTTGCTTCCTGCAATTCTCAGTAGCACTCCAGAGAAAAATGCTTCAAGCTGTAGTTTTAACTTATTCCGCAGATGATGGTACAGATTGAGAACTATGCTACATACTGTTGAGAGAATTAATGGACTCATTGACATCCCAAATTGCATTAGATTATAAAACAGTTCCTCTTGTATTAGAACCAATAATTTTGGATGATTTCCCAAAAGCAGCTCCACCCAATTCTATTGCTGTGTTAATCAAACCCAGAGCAAACAGTGGCACATCTTCATCATATGCGATAGGGTTGGACCTGGGACCAGTTTCAATGTGTTCCATCACATTCAAAAGGGAACACAAGAAATGAAATATTTCGACCATGCATGGAACACCATAAGGATCCATCATAGAATTGCCCCCATTCGGAACAACTTCCTTTGGGCAAGGTGATGTTGATTCTTCATCCACCTTGCCTGGTAATGTGGCTGTGGAAATACTCGAAGCAACAAAAAGAGATGCTTGATCATCAGGTTTGGCACTGCCATTAGCATTAATGGTTTGCTTATCTTTCAAAGACTGATTCTCAATTGGCGTAGGAACCTGCCCAAGATTTATCACAATTTTAAACCACAAAGAAAAAGAAGTTGCATAGTAACGTCAGAGATTAATAATGTGAGACTAATCAAAACAGAAGATCAATCCATGACACAACTCGTCTCATCAATTGGTTCTTCAACAATACAAGTCAAAACCTCAAGCACACCTGAAGTCAAAACTTGAGTCCTTTAACTAAATAACCAAAAGAACCATACCAAAAAAGTGATACTGACTAGAGTGGATATATATATAATAAAAGAGAAGGAGAATATGAGTTTTGGTAGTAGCAGTAGGAAAAAAACATTACTCTTTTTTTTTTCTTAACCAAAAAAAAAATAAAAATAACTTTAATATCAAGTAATTCAAGGGCAGCATAAATTCTAAACTCTAATAGCTATGATAAGAAAAAGGAAATGAATAATTACCATGCCTACCTCTTTGTCAGAAGTAGATCTGATTCCCTCAGCCAATGATGTTTGTTTGTTCTCAATATCAGGCAGGTGTGAAAAAATACACCTTACTAACTCGTGCATAGTATGGCGTGCTATTCTCTGTAGGAGTTCACCTTTAGAACTTGCTTGATGGACTATCCGGAAGCAGGTATTAACTATGTTGCACACATGATGATTACTTAAATGAATTGATGCTTTATTCTTCATGCAAGCCAAAAGAACTTGAAGTATCTTCATTAATACCACTTCTTCAGAAGCAGGATCAGTCACCTCAAACCGACAAGTCGTCACAGCATCAACTATCTGATGCAAAGCATTGTCTACATTGACAGTGTCTGAATCGAGTATCTCAAGAGTTAAGATTTTATAAACTGAAGATAAAGCAACGCCAGTGATTGGTGCCCCAGTTTCATCGGATTGAATCACATCCAGAAATGGCTTCAGGTAAACAATTGGATCAATAACATGCCACTGATACTTCCATGAGAAAATTTTTTTGCGTAATTCCTTGAAAGAGTGGATCAGAGAGTGCTCTAATTGATCATCATCAGCATAACGGACTCCCCACCGCACATTTCTTCTCATCACAGCCAAAACTGCACCAATTTCTGAATTGACCATACATGCTAAGGTAACCCTTGAGGACCTGAAGCAACCACCTGGGGGTTCTCCAGCCATGTCATTAATTACAGTCTGCTGGTTTAAGAAACCCATCTTTGGACTTCTAAGTTAAATGGATATATACTCAATTCAACAACTACCATGTGAAGAAACTGTGGTCAAATAATCATCCTCTTCTCTGCAATAAAGAAATCAACCAAATTCATTTGACCTACTTATACTCAAATTTACGATAAAATACAAAAAGAAAATATAGGTTAAGTTCTGCGTGAACTCAGAAATTCAAAATAAAGCATCTTGAAACAACAAAGGGACACTTCATTGACATTAGGATAAAGAGGCAACCTACAATCAAGGAAAAATCCTTAAATATCCACTCGAGGTAGAAAACATACACCCCCTGTTGGTAATAAAATGTCCACATTTATATCCAAATATCATGAATATATCCACTTTCCTAATAAGAATATATTTTCTACCTAAAGTTCCACCAACAACCTAATTTAAGAAATTTACATCCTACTAACTCATATAGTCCCACCATTAACCCCTTTAATTTAAGGATAACAAGAGAACTTCTTTAAAGTCTGAATTTTCCCTAATTTTCATATTAAGTTCTAAAAATTAGAAAAGAAAAAAAATGGACATTCAAGTTCTGGATGAATGATGTATTATATGTCCACTGTTGATATTGAAAAATGCAAGAAAACCCAAATTATTTAAACCATTCATATCATCATCATCTTCTTCAAAGAACAAACATTTCCCAGAAATACTTTCCAAAAGACAGAAAATAAAAATGTAAGGAAGTCCACAAGTGATGTGTGAAGTACTTTGTGGTAAGCAGAAAGCTGACATCATGTAGGCAACACAAGATAAGAAAAATGAAAATAAAACATAACTTTGAATTTGGAGAATAAGTAAACCAAATTAACCACTGTCAGTACTACAAGATAAACCCATAAACAATATGTACTGCATATGTTTTGAGATTTTTCATGAACTAAAAAATTTCAAGAAAGTACTTTCCTTTTAAATACGCAAACAAGAGTCTATAATCTAAATTGAGGAAGAAGTAACTGAATTAGAGAGGCAGGGAATATAAAACCATCATTTTCGATTTCCCACTGGCAAGAATAGATCTTCATGAAGCAGCATTTAAGTTCTCAGTTCTCTCAGAAAAAAGGAGAAGGTATCATTGGCCAATGATCAATTAGGGAAAAATCGAAACATAAATGCTGGACTGCTGCTCTACACTTTCTATGGCATCATTAACTTAAAAAGCACCCTTTTCTTTTCCATCAATTTTCAGCATTCAATATCAAGATCAATTTTCAATAGTAAGATTACTAAATCGAATCTATCAATCTACACACAATGTGATTGTGTCCAATTCAACAACTTCGCCAACTGTTTCCCACAAATAAGTATAGAATATCAAGTTAAAAAATAAGCCCCATTCACCGCCTGAATACGTAGTAGAAGCGGACATTGAATATCGGAAATACTCAACTCAAGCGAATCTACCAGTAATTTATAAAATTCAGAAGCACCAGATCTAACTGAATAGGAGGTCAATTCAAATCAGATACAACGAATAACACCAATCAGAAACAGGTAACAATAATGATAAACACCAAATAATTATTGAAGAAATGAAATCAGATTTCGAAGAATTGCAGGCTTGAAATGAAACATACGGATCACGGAAGAAGGTGAGTTGAAGATCCAAGTCCCCGGCGAGTCGAGAATAGACAGTGGTTCATCAGCCGATCCTCGTAGTAGCGTTCGGGGACAAATTTGACATTTAAACACTTTTCCGTGCCCTCTCGTCAACTTTTATCAGTGACAGACCCTCCTCGGACTCGGATAGCGGGTTCAGATTTTGGATTTAACGTCGCGCCTCTAACACGAAGGGAAAAAGCGGGGTTGAATGCCTTGTAAAACTCGCTCTCATAACTACGCTTCTTCAAATATAGTAGTTAGTATTGGTAAAATACAAATAAATCCCTCAAAATATAAAAAACATTCATTTAAGTCCTAATATTTTTCATAATGTCAATTTAGTCTTTAAACTTTTTTCAATTATTATTTTAAATTTTTAATAAAATTTTCTATACTTTTTTCACATAGTTTAGCACTACATTTTTTTATTATTTAATCAAAGAATATTATACTACAAACTCTTAGAAAATTTTAAGTAGTACTTTCCTTTATTTTTTTTTTTTTTATTTTTTTTTTAGTAGTACTTTCCTTTAATAAAAGGAAAAATGAGGAAAAAGAATTAGTACATATGCCGTGGATGTTTTAAAAGACTAATACATACACACATATTTTATGTTAATTATTATTATTTAAAAGAAAAGTTATAGTGCTAAAATTAGAATAATGTTGGATTGGTTCTAGCACATCACGCTCTTATACCTGACCAGCTTTTTTTTTTATAAAAAAAAAATTAGAATAATGTTTAAGATATCTTTAAAGAAACTACAGTGCAACTAAGGGTATTAAGGTATTTTCACCTGAAGTCGGTATCTTTGGACAGTGACAAAAGAGAAGTGGGGGGCCGAGATTGGCAACTCTGTTCCCGAGTTTTGTAAGTTCAAGAAGCCAACCGTCCAGTGGAACTCATTGGCAATACATACAGAGTTGTATTCAATCGCACGACGGTACTCTAAAGCTTTTGAGAAGTAATTGATCATCTTTTCTCAACCAAATTCTTTTTTCTTGATTAGGGTTATCTTTCTTTTTGTGTTGAACTCATTTCGAGGCATTCTACCGACTACTGATTTATTCTACAGCTTACTTTCCAGCTTATGCTTCTTTGAGTTGCTCACTGGTATAAGAAACCGCTATTCAATCTTTCTACAATTCATTGGTTGATTACGGCTACTGCAGATGGGATTTTTATGAAGTAGTTGCATTTCTTGAATATATTATATTGAAAATAGCCACGAGCTTTCTGTAATTTGCTCATTATTTTACAAAAGGGTAAAAAAGAAAAACCAGCAAGTGTCTTGTAGTAGAAGAGCACACCTTTTCTTTTTGTGTCTGGGCTCTCCATAGGCATCCGATAAGGGTGATTTTCGTTGGTGATGTGAGCTAGTCTTATTTGATTTTCTTCTGATGTTCTTGATAGCATGATCACGTCTTCCTTGCATTCATTTCTTTTGGGCCTCTTTATATGTATTAATTTTGATAGTAGCTCATCATATTTCTGCAGCTTGAGACGATAGCACTGTATATCAAGGGACTGGTTTTTTGATCTTTATCCGGTCGAGCAAAGCATATGAAGAGATGATTCTCTCTGCACTCTTAACTTCTGTTGGAATCAATCTTGGTCTTTGTTTTTTATTTTTTACTCTATATTCTATATTGAGAAAGCAACCGAGCAATGCTTCTGTATATGCACCTCGCTTGCTTGCTGAAGGGAAATCCCAGGAGGGAGAGTTTTTCAACTTTGAGAGGTTGTTACCTTCTGTTGGTTGGGCGAGAAGGGCATGGCAGCTCTCGGAAGATGAACTGTTGTCAAATTCTGGGTTGGATGCTGTAGTCTTCATGCGTATCTTTATATTCAGGTTAAATCTCTACTACAACTAGGTTTATCACTGCTATTTGTGATATAAATATGCTGTAGTTACATTGCTAAAAATATCTTCAGTTGTGGTTATCTTCTGCTCACTTTCTAAAATTTTCTTGTCATCCATATTGCATACTGCCTCTTCCTAATTTAGCTTCTCTATCTTTGCAGTTTGAAAGTATTTGCTGTTGCTGCTAGTATTGGGATTTGTATACTTCTTCCTTTTAATTATATGGGAAATCAGCTCAGTCTCGACTTCACTGACTTTCAAAACAAAACCCTGGAGTCTTTCTCTATTTCAAATGTTGATGATGGATCAAAATGGTAATTCCAAACAACCTACAATATGCACTTTTGCTGTAATTTTGATCAATGGAATCTGATAATTGAGTAGTCTGATGCTCTTGTTCATTAACAAGTCCTCACATTTGTTTATGTTTTAACGTGACATCTGATTAAGAATCGTGCAATGTCTCACTCTGAGGGGAGTTTTTTCATTCAGTTGTCACTTCCTTGATTCCATATTCTTCTGCTCCTAGTTTCCAGAAGCTTGTATTAGTTTTTCCATTCCTTCAACTGCTTGATGTAATAATTCCTGAAAGTCCATTGGCAATTTTGGAATTCTAGCATTTACTAAATGAATAAATATAAGGCTCTCCTTTTCCCTGATAAAATAAACAGGTAAAGACTCATTTAGCCACAGCTTTCTAAATTGATGGATTATTAATATTTGAAAATTTGAACTAGACAATGAAAATGTCTAAGAATTTCTTTTACCTTCCTTTTTTTTAAAATTTATCTGATCATCTCTCCTTTCTGCCACAGGCTTGGTTGCTGAACTATTAAAATCCCATAATTTCTTGAACATTATCCTTCTGAATTTGACCGATGATATGAAATCAATTCTCAATTATTTGAAAATTGCACCTCTTGTACTATCTTTCTGCCTTCCTTAACTTGCATATGCTTGTATATATATATGCGCTAATGAGGGTATATATATTCCTGCTTCTATATATTAAGAAGAGTAGAGAGAATCTCCATTTCTGGTTAGACATTCAGGCACTTGATTGTTTATGTCGCTAAAATGGTGAAAACTAACAGTTTTGTTTGCCCATTTTAAGGTTATGGATTCACTTTTGTGCTGTTTATGTTTTCACGGGGATTGTGTGTTGTCTTCTTTATCTTGTAAGTATGTTGTGTGCTCTCTTCTGCTATGTTCTTTTATATAAGATTAGCATGAAGTAAGGAAAAGCTGAACTATAATTATATGTGCAGGAGTATGCATATATTTCAGCGAAGAGGATGGTTTATTTCAATTTATCAAAACCACGGCCACATCAGTTTACTGTTTTGGTTCGAAGTATTCCTGTAGCAAATGGGAGAAGTGTTAGTGAGACTGTTGAGAGCTTTTTCTCAGAAAATTATCCTTCCACATATCTTTCACATTGTGTAATTCGTCGGTCAAGGAGACTTAATAAACTCATTGTAAGCAGTTTGTTAGCATTCTAATTTTAATAACCACCACCATTTCTTAGGGGATAAAAATTATGTTAATCATCTTGTTTCTTAGTAATTACAATTACAATTAGTAACACCATTTCTATTGATACATCAGCGTAGATGTTTTTTTGAGCATTCTTTGTTTCAACATGGGTATCTGAAAATTATACTCCCTCCTTTAAAAATTAAATGTCTACATTTCTATTTTGGAATGCATAAACAACATTCTTACTTTATGGATTTTCATCCCAATTACACGCGATCCTACAAATAAATAGGATTATATGGTAACTTAATCCTGTTCAAAGACTGTCCTTAAATTATATGTTAAAAGTAGACATCCAACTTTGATGGAAGGAGTATTTCTTTGTTATGAATCCAGACTAGCTTTGGGGTAATGAAAGATCCATTCTAGAAGGTAAACGTTTTTTTAGAAACATATGGAACTTGCAGTTAGGGCATTAAACAGTTGAAAGGTGTGCTGGAAAAGGTTTTAAGTGCTGAATATCCAGTTAATTAGATTTCCCTGATCGTTGAAAATCTAATTTGTTAGAATTACTTCATCACCATTCTGCAGGAACAATTAAGGATACAAATAAATTTTACATATCTTTTAATCAATTGCAATATATATACCTTGCAACCTCTGTTATATGTGTACATACGTGTAATATGCATGCATATGTATTTGTGTACAAGATCCTATGGGTTTGGATGGGATAGGAGTTCAACAACAAAATTTTCTAGGTGATAAATATTTATGTACTATTATTATGCATGTAATCTAATATCATTTATTTCCGTCAGAACAATGCTGATGCTGTGTACCGTAAGCTTGTTCATCTGAGATCAGAAAAACAGACAGGACAAAGGTTCAAGCGTTCAGGCTTTATGGGACTGTTTGGACGCAAAATTGATTTGCTTGATCACTATGAAAAGAAGTTAGGAGATGTGGAAGAGCATGTGAGGACAGAACAATCTTCACTTGTGGTAAAGGTAGCTGGTCTTCAAATTCTCACCGCCCCCCCCCACCCACCCCCCAACAGTCTCTTCGGTCATCTAATGCTTGTTAGGGCTGCCTTATATTTCATTCTAATAAATTAATGAGGCCTCATATCACGCCAAATTAAACAAGTGAAGTAATTCTATTCATTTCCATTAAAAAATTTCATTTCTCTATAGTTGGGAATGAAATTTTTGAATAGTCATCTATACTTCATAAATATCTTTCTCTTTTCTTTTCTTTTTGTCCAGGGGGGAAGGTGGGGGGTTGTAGGCAAGGGTCTGATGCTTATGAAGTCTTTAACTATCATTGTTTTTAATTCCATAGTAAAAATAGCACGTGCCATGTTTGATAGGAAGTTCCTGCTGCCTTTGTGTCTTTCAAGACACGGCTTGCTGCTGGATTGAATTTACATATCAGACAAGGAACAAATCCCACAGAGTGGGTCACTGAGCGAGCTCCAGATCCCCAGGACGTGTATTGGCCTTTTTTTTTCTTCATCATTTTTCAAAAGATGGATCTGCAGCCTTGGAGTTATTGTTGCAACCATCATTCTTACTGTTTTATTCCTTATACCAGTTGTCATAGTACAAGGTCTTACTCATTTGGAACAGCTGGAAGCCTTGTTCCCATTTCTGAAAAGCATACTGCGAATGTAAGAGATTCTGCTTACACACTTTATTTCCTGCAGCATACTCTATTTCTCCTCTACTCTATTCCAAGACGCAATAGACGTAACCTTTGCATGGGATGCTATGACATACTAACTGATAAACCTTTGAGCTTCTTCTTTTCTGGCTATTTTATTGAATGTTAAGGTTAGTCTGGATGATCTCTGGAAGTTTACAAGATTCATTATTAAATGTCCAATCTCAATATTAGTGAAATAGTGCTGATATCCTTCAATATGGTTGCCTTCCTATCCATGAGTGGCACTTGTGAGCACGCACCCACAAGTGAATTGGACAACTGATCCCACCTTCATTGATAGCTTCTAGTATTTCAATTTTATGTATCCAGTTATTGATCAGTAAATGCTAGAAGCTTGCAAGAAAAAAGGAAAAGATAATATATATATAGAGAGAGAGAGAGAACCATTGTCAAGGATATGTTGTCTACTTAGCTTGGTCTGACTTCTTTGATAGAACATTTGGAAATGTTCATCTGCATTCTCTTAATGTGATGCTTGATTATTCCCTTTTGAATTCTGTATGCACTCTTTCTTCAAAAGTAAAAAATCATCCTACCCTTTTTTTTTTTTTTTTTTTTTTTTTTTTTTTTTTTTGGCTTAAACTCAAGTAATTGTTTATCTCACAGCTAGCACTGGTAGTCTATGTTAGCTAAATGAAATGAGTAGAACAAAACAAACATTGTTCTACATGACTATGTTTTTTGGATCTGGACCATTCACTGCAAGATAATTGAATTTGATGTTTTTGTAATCTTATCATTTTTCAGCTAGTGTTCTTTATCAATTCTTAAAATAAGTTCTCTGCAATGCAGGAAAGTCGTTAGTCAAGTGATTACAGGATACCTACCTAGTTTTATTCTTCAACTGTTTCTGTCTTCTATTCCACCTATCATGGTCATATTTTCCTCTATACAAGGCTACATTGCTCTTAGTGCGATCGAGAAAAGCGCATGCATCAAAGTATTGTACTTCACTGTGTGGAATGCTTTCTTTGCAAATGTGTTGTCTGGATCGGCTCTCTATCGGTTTGATGTTTTCCTTGAACCTAAGAACATTCCTGGCTTATTAGCTGTAGCTGTCCCAGGACAGGTATTTGCTTATTTTTGGCTCCTTTGAATCATGTTAAATGTGTCCAACTTTCTGTAACTGATAGGATGATAATTGTTGTTATTGCTGCAGGCTTCCTTCTTCATCGCATATGTTGTCACGTCTGGATGGACCAGTACTTCTTCAGAACTCTTCCAGCTTATGCCACTTATTTCTAGTTTCATGAAAAGACTTTGTTGTGCGAATTCTGGAGAAAATTTTGAAGTGCCATCAATCCCCTATCACAGAGAAATTCCTAGGATTCTCTTTTTTGGCCTTCTCGGAGTGACATACTTTTTCCTTTCACCCTTGATTTTGCCTTTTCTCTTAATTTACTACTGTCTGGGATACATTATCTACCGTAACCAGGTTAGTTTATGTTTTTTTAAAGTAATTGAGGCTGTCCTTTATAGTTCTATTAGTTGCAGTGCCTTATGTTGCAATTCTTTATCATTTTTTACGCTTTTTGAAATAATTCCGGGATTACATTTCTTTGAGCTGAATTTTTTATTCTTTACTCTTTGAGCAGCTATGTTCTGTGTATGCACCCAAGTATGATACTGGTGGGAAGTTTTGGCCAGTAGTGCATGATTCAACAATATTCTCTTTAATACTGATGCATATAATTGCTATTGGAATATTTGGAGTGAAGAAACTGTCACTGGCTTCCAGTTTCATGATTCCCCTTCCAGTCCTAACACTTATATTCAACAGTTATTGCCGTAGACGTTTCCTACCTATATTTAAGGCTTATCCGGCTGAGGTAAACTTACAACGATTATAATTTGCTTGAAACTTCTATTTCAGGAGGTTTATTCTTGGGGCTAGTGTTGAAAGGCTGGAAAGGTCATACTCTCACCTAATGTCTTGCATAATCCATTAGTTCTGCTATACTTACAGAAAAGTAATTGGTTTTCATAGATTTCTTTTCAAAAAGTAACAAAAAGAATATGCATTGGTAATTCGAATTTCTCTAAAACGCATTAACATATACAAAATATAAGGTATGATTGTAGATTTGTATAGAAAGGTATTATCCTTTTTGCTGTTGTATTCTGATAATAGTTTATCCTTAATGTATTGAGCACTTAAAGACTGATGTCATTCTTGAATGATTTTTCTTGCTCCAATACAACTTCCTACATTTGTGATTTAGATAAATTTTAAATATTTGGTAATACAACAGCATTTTCTTGAATTCATGAAATGTATTTACAGTCAGTATAGTTGTGAGTCTGTAATTGTAATTGGTAAATGAATATATAGGGTGATATAACCGGTAAACTGAAATGCATGTTGATTACATGAGACATGTTATACAGTAGAGGAAAAGGATTGGATTTATCAGGATGAGTATTTAATTTCAATTTTCATCTTGTTTCATCATATATTCTTCAAAAGTGCTACACATAAGATGTTACTGAAGATTTAGTCTTTTTTTTATGTGGAACAGAGCTTGATAAAGAGAGACAAAGATGATCAAGATGATCCTACCATCTCTAGCTTCTATGAGAAACTTGCGACTGCATATCAAGACCCAGCTCTGATGCCAGTTCAATATTCTAGAAATGATGAGAGGATAACATCTCCCCTTCTTCATGCTACAGAACCTTGAACTTACGAGGTAAATAATCATCGTCAACCTCAATCTGTCCAATGGTATTACAGTCGTGCAATATGGTTTGCTAGGGTTGAAAAGTGGAACAATTTTTGTTTTTGTCTCCCACAGCTTAAGAAATTCGTTTGGTCTTGGGAAAATCTTTTTTCTTTTTGTTTTTGCTTGTCATCCTGTAGTTAATGTTTGTGCTTATTGTAATCTTTCTCCATGGTTATTCTTTCCTTCTTTCAATGGGTGCTGAAAACAATTTGCATACTGCAATACCTCAAGTTTTTAGTTGGTATTGTGGAACTCTTAACAATGTTTCAGATATTTTGGCTTACTACCCATATGTTTCATTTTCTTCTTGAGTCTGTGATGAAACTAGGGATTGGATCTATAGTGCTTTCCTATGTTTAATTTGGAAACATGTTTGATTGTGCAGAAATTTGATGTCTGGTTCTTAAATAATATAAAAATAATATCTTATTAGATGTCATGCTGATCAAAAGCTAGTGTTCTGGTTATATGGCTAGATTTTTGTTGCTCCTGCGGAATCTCTGATCCTAAAACCTACAGTGCCTCCCACCTTTCTGCAACTATGCCCAGCCCTTTGGCATACCAGCTCCTTGCATGCAGCTATCTTTAATACATACACTATACTGAAAATCATTTCTGTGAAGGCCAACAAGATATGGCATTTTTCTTACTCTTTAACTGATGATTTGGTTACATCCTATGTTGGTGGAGGGACTAAAATATAAAAGAGCCTTTTGTCTTAGGAGTCAAAGTTAAGTGAAGAAACAAATGATGAGGTCAGTTAAGAGGGAGATTGAAGGAGACTCCTTCCTTTTCCTCAATCTGCCATCTGGAGAGCAAAAGACTGGCTTTCTTTTTTTTTCTCCCATTTGACTTCTTGATGTATTTCTTTTTTCTTGTTCCAAGTGGCGGGTAGAAGAAGAGGATGCTTATTTGCTTCCTGGCAAGAGAATCAACATAAAATAAAACTAAAGCCCTTCAGAAAAAAAGCTGGATTTTGTCAAACACTTGGAAGCAATAATCTTTTCTTTCTTCCATTGCTCCTTCTCCCAGAGTCAATCTGGTATTGTTTTTTTCCAGCATTTGCACTTCACAGATCCCAAATTTCATACACTGCCTTCTGAACATATGAAAATGAACTTCTCTTTCTCTCTAATTGACTTGGTCATCTCCCTTGCTTATTTACAGATTCCACAGGAGGAAGCTGCTAATGTCATTATCATAGAACTGGTTGATGTGAAGGCCTGATTAAAAAAATTATCAAAACTAAATGAAAGAGGAGAAAGCTACAGATGATAATTAAAATAAAAGGTAAGATAAGATAATAAAACATATTTTAATGGTAGTGCAAAATATGCATCGGCTGGTATTGTTTTGGAAAATGCTTATTGTCGCTGGCTTTGTAAAAATCACACCCCCTCTCTCCTCCTCTTATTATATCAAGCCCTGACAAACGTCACCAATTCGATATTTTCACCATACCTCTTGGTTACTTATCCAAAGCTCTACTTTTTTGACTTTTTCGAAACTCTGCATTTCATTTTTACCAATCACTCACAAATTCTTGCTCTATACCTCAATAATCTTTATTTATCTATATTGGATTGATTAATTATCCATTTATTAATAAATGATATCTTGATTTGATTATAAAAAAAATAATAATAATAATATCTTGATTTCAATAGGTAATAAATAAACAAAAACTTCAAAATAATATAAAAATATTATAAAATTTATAAAAATATGCAAAAGTCGAGTTCACATTAACGTTTCAAGATTTTTCTTTATAACATTACTTTGGTGAAGCTACTATTTCAGCTACGATAGGATCAAAAGAAATGAAAAGACATCAAAACACATTTGGACAACAAATAGCATCTGAAGCTGTAATTCATTTTTTTTCAACACCAAAAATTAATCTAAATGTTTTTTTTTTTTTTTTCTATATTATCACATAGTTTGGAATTTTATGGTTGAAAACGAAAGCTAATATTATTAATTAATTAGAAATGCAAGTGGTAACATTTTATTGGTGTTTCTTTTGGCTTTCTTGATAGATGGTAGAGTTTGGGTTTTTTCGAATTAACCGTATACCATAGATTTCACCATGTCTTAACAATAGAAAGAGTACAGTATGCCTCTTTCAGGAGAGTGATGACTTCTATGTTTTTGTTCTTTTAAGAATTACAAACTCCCACTAATTCACTTGGAAACTATGTTTACATATGTTCTCACACTGGAAGTATATTTCGAGATACGCTCTTTTAGTGAATTTAAAAAAAAAAAAAAAAAAAATCATGAAAGAAAATGACCAATGACCAATCACCAAATCATATTTGCCTATATTTTATCCTAGGAGAAGGGGAAAAAAAAAATTGAAAGAAATAAATGAAGAATATAGAAAGCAAGAAATTTTCTGATATTTGGCTGAGTCAATATTTCTAGTTGCATTAAGCATAGGTGCTGCCGAATGTATTACTATTATTATTATAAAGAAACAAAGGCGTGTAAACAACTTTTATTCGTTGACAAGATCTTAGGTTTTGTAGGCTTACTAAATTTGGATTTGGGTCCAATTTTGAGTTATGATAAAAAAATTTAACACTTAAAAAATAGTCCTAATATATATTATTACAAAAATAAAAAATTTGTTGATTAAATTGTTATTTATTTGTTTTTTTTTATTTAGAGTTAGAGGGCTTTGAAATCACCCTATAAATATGCGTGTATCAGACATCAACTGTGTTCAGAACTTTCTAACACTGAGACTGATTCCCGCTACTAAGAAAGAAGAGGATCAATGGCGAGGAAGAGGAAGGGTGGAGATGGT